>VXBB01017679.1:9385-21202 GCA_013399915.1 Illadopsis cleaveri | reverse complement strand
CAATCCAACTGTCTTTCCCTGTAACTTTTACAGCAAAATAAGAAGTTAGTAGCACAGTATATGGACTGTCCCATTTATGGTCCAACTTTGCTTTGCGAGAGTGGACTTTTATCATTACTGTATCCTCAGACTGGATATCATGTACTTGCATTCCTGCTGGTATTGGTTGAAGCCATTTGGCCTGTGCTTTATTTTCCCGTGGATGTTTTTGTATTTCCATGCAAATTTGATAACCCATTCATCTCCATCTGAGGCTGTCCCTAGCAGGGACAAAGGTCCCGGATTTAATTAAGAATCTGCTAAACGCTGTTCCTGTTGATGACAAATTTAGAGATTGGGGAGGGGTATTTCCAATATCCTGATATCCTATAGTACTATTCCTAAACTTCAGGCCTTTTTAAACCTATCTGACTACAAGTTTGAGTAATTTTATTATTTCTTTCATTTCATTGAAGCCTTTGGTATGAGCTGGACAGTGCACCAAAGCAATTTCCCTTGGAAGTTTAATAGCTTCCAATAGCATTCAGATTTCAGTTCCACTAGAAATATTCTTCTCTGCTGAGGTAATGAACTCTCATTCTTTCCATAGCACAGATGCTGCATGATGGTCTCCAAAAGTATATTTAGAATCAGCATAAATAGTCACTCATTGATTATGCCCCCATCAGGGACATGTTGTTAATTCAGTGTATTCAGCTCCTTGGGCACTCACCAAGGATTGTAGAGGTTCTGTTACAAGTACCTCTAAGTTTCTCACCGCTGCATAGTCCGTGTGTCATTTTTCGTTCCTGAAGTATGAAGATCCATTGGTGAACAGGGTTAGATCCAAGTTCTCTAGAGGGTGATCTCACAGATCTTCTCGTAGTTGGCTGGAGTGAAACACTACCTCAGCATAATCATGATGCAACTCACCATCGGAGGGAAGAGGCAATAAAATTGCCGAATTCAAAACAATGTATCTTTTCAAAGTAATATTGTCTGCTTTTAAAATTTTTAATTCATAACGATGTGCTCTTTGTGGGGACGATGTTTGTGTAGCATGTGTTTTAAGAATCAGTTCTATTTCATGTGGGGACGCACAGTGTTTGAGTGACCCAGAACCAATGGTTTGCTCCTCTTCATGGTAGTTGCTGTTATTGCTGTCATGTTGACACGGGAATTATTCCTTGCTGCTATAGGATCCAGTTCAGTTGAGTAATAAGCCACAGAGCAGCAGTGCGAACCTAGCTTTTGAGTAAGGACTTGTAAGGCCCCAAACAACCTCACTTGACAAGACATTTAAAAGGGCTTATGGTTGTTCACGTACTCCCAGTTAGATGCATGGGAGAAATACTGACAAGATATTCTCAAGAGGTCAAAACAACAAAAAGAACTTTACTGGCAACTTTAAAAAGCCAAAGGAAGTTTGGCAAAAGGTTTAGAGCAGCATTCAATCAACATGAAACACTGCTTAAAGCATTAACTTGGCCAATTTAACTTAGCAAACTCTAAGCCCATTCGATTTTAAGTTACTCAAAAATTCCAAGAAGAGGGAATTAGAAGAAGGAGAAGACGACAGAAAAGTGATAGAAATCACACATATAGCTATCAACTCCCAGATTCCAGCGNAAGATATTCTCAAGAGGTCAAAACAACAAAAAGAACTTTACTGGCAACTTTAAAAAGCCAAAGGAAGTTTGGCAAAAGGTTTAGAGCAGCATTCAATCAACATGAAACACTGCTTAAAGCATTAACTTGGCCAATTTAACTTAGCAAACTCTAAGCCCATTCGATTTTAAGTTACTCAAAAATTCCAAGAAGAGGGAATTAGAAGAAGGAGAAGACGACAGAAAAGTGATAGAAATCACACATATAGCTATCAACTCCCAGATTCCAGCGGTGTTCAGATAGAAATTCCAAGAGGAGGTAGGGTCAAGACGTATGCTTGCCTTGTGTTCAGCCTTAAATACCCCTTGGCCTTCCTGGGCCCTTCCCCCAGGTGGGACTTCTGGTCATTTGGCCACTCAGGAACTGGGTTAGGGGCTCCAGAGGCAGGTGTGGAGCATGGCCTCTGCTGTGCCAGTGATTGGCAGCCTGGGATACCGGCTCTAGGAGGGGTGGGGGATGTACAGGGCAGTGCATCGCCTTGTCAGGGCAAGGCTCAACCCACCCCTTCCCCCACACACATGCACCCCAAAATATCTCAAGACGTCAATTTTCCCAGTCTCTCACAGGACTCTGCTGGCTACTCCTTTGTTCTCATGCACAAAGGGCTTGGAGTGCCGGAGCAAAAACTAAAGCTCCTTTTATAGCACGGAAAGTCTTTTCTTCCTCAGGAAGAAAATATATAGGCTCCACTTCCTCTGCCTTGGTAGCTTCTGTCAGTTGTTTACTTAAGTCCCTTAGCCCCGATAACTAGAGTCTGCAATATCCTACTGCGCCTAAAAAATCCTCACAATTGTTTCTTTGTTACGGGTCTAGGTATTTCTACAATAGCCTGGACCCATTCTGGGACTGCTAATCTTTCTCCTTTTGTTAATATCAATCCTAAATATTTTACTTCCTGATGACATAACTGAAGCTTAGAGATGCACGGTAACCACTTTTTCTGCTAAAGTAGTACATAGACAAATAGTATCTTTCAAACAATTTTTGTATGTCTTGCTGTCAAGAAATAAATCATTTACATATTGTACAAGTCTAGAATCTCCAGGCAATATAATATCTTTCAAATTTTTTCCTTGCCACCCCAACATGTGATCCTTAAAATAGCTGCAGATGTCAGAGGTGGCTTGGGCCACAAACACACTTGCTGCTAATTCATTATTAAAATTCTGGGGAGTCATTCCCCCATAGGTCAACAAAGCCTGTTGCAGTCTTCCCCAGTAGTTGCTGGGGTGTTCCTCTGGCCTCTGTCTACATTCCTGTACTTTAGTTCAATTTACTCTTATCTCCTCACAAGCTCTAATCACGTTTATCAGATCTGCAGCCAATGTTTGGCAATTATCTGTTTGATTATTACAAGCCAAATCAGGATCAACCCGAGGGCAGGCAGTCTGACTTCCCCCTGCCTGTAGGGTTAATTCCACATAGTTTACAACTATCTTATCCTGCTCGTCTGGATGGAACAACTCCCTCAACAACAAATCAACATCGGCCCAGGATGGATCACATCCTGAAGAAATATCGGAAAATAATGATGCACATCAACCTGTACTTTCCCTTAACCTGTACATTTGATTTCCTCACATAACCAAATCCCTGGGGTTCCAGGGGTGATGGATGTATGTATACATGTAACACTGAAGGTGGGGGAGGAATGATGCATTTCTGCGTGGGGCCAGAGTGTTTTTAGCCCCACAAAGGTGCATCACACTCTGAGGGTTGCCCGCAGCCTCTCAGAAATGGCTTATGAAAAATAGCGAGACGGCATGATCGGAGGTGTTTGGAAAAGCAAAAGGTTTTAATTAAGACAAAAATAACAAACCATACAAAACAAAAGAGTAAGCCGTGCAAAGTGCAGGGAGGTCCCTTACACCTGCTAAGACACCCCGAAAATGCACTGAGAAACTCCGTGCTCTCCTTTAAGTATTTAATGATCTAGGAGGGGTTTTTGGCATCTTGCCCAATGGAAATAGCTACAGGTCTTCAGTTACATTTCAAGGATCCAACAGGTGCCTTTGTGCTGCAACCGAGCCAATTATGGTGAGAAGAGCATCAAAGTTTCTGGTTCTTTGCCTTATAAATGAAACAAAGAATAAAACCCAAATCCTTTCCTAATATGGGAACACTTGCTAAGGTGTGGGGGTGCATTGCTACAGAGGAACATTTCACACATCCATACACACCCCCATCCCCACCACTGGCTCCGTTGCAAGAGGATGAGGGATAGTATTAGAAACCATAGGGGAAAGCTCAGCAGAAGCAGTAGGAACAGCAAAGGCAATTGGGGAGCAAGCAACAAGCGATACAAAGGAAGGAGTACAAGGTGGTGCAGAGACCATCTCTGCCGGTGCCTCGGTTAAATTACTCACAATTGCTGCAGTTAAAGTTCTTCCTTGGTTTTCGTACTTGTTTTCGATCATCATCTTTATGGTGGTCAAATGCCCAACTATCCCATACATACCAATAATCCATTTGTGCTGGGAAATTGTCTCCCAGACAACCTCACAAAAAGGTGCTACTCCAAACATCTAACATTAGGATAACCAAGAACATTATAGCTCTGACCAGTTGGTATATACAATTTCTGTTAATTTACTTAATATTCTACGGTGTCCGACTAATCTATCCCTTATGGAAGTTTGGGGTCATCTTCACCCACTATAACAATGCTCAGTCTCTGATATTTTATTTTATTTTCTAAACAATGCAAACTAAAGTCAGATTGTGTTTGAAAACAAGAACCTGATGGGAAAAAAAGTAAAATAAAAGAAGCTGAAAAGTTGAAACGCTCATTTTATACACTAAGAGAATATCCAGTCCAAATTTTGAATGAAGGGCTGCTATAGTTTCCCATTTGCCATGATACAAAAACATGTTTGCCAAATCTTTTATTTGTTAAGTAGGAAAGTAGCACAGCACATATACCCCTGAAAATTTAGGCTAAATCTAAGTGCAACCTATATGTCGGTGTGTTTATCCCTTACAACATAGGTCCTAAAATAATAATTCTACCTTGTTTCTTCACATGAAATAAAATAAAATATACTGATCGGAAAAAAACCCAACAAGTTCTATTTCAGGGCATGCAATATCTGTATAGCAATAATCCCCATGTAGGTTTAATGTATTTAGACCTAAGTGTAAGCCCTGCTTTCTGCAAATCTGAGCAGCTGAGGGAGTGGGAGTGTTTAGCCTGGAGAAAAGGAGGCTCGAGGGAGACCTTATTGCTCTCTGCAAATCCCTGAATGGAGGTTGTAGCCAGGTGGGGAGCGGTCCCTTCTCCCAGGTAACAAGTGACAGGACAAGAGGACACAGCCTCAAGCTGCACCAGGAGAGGTTCAGGCTGGACATCAAGAAGAATTTCTTCATGGAAAGGATTGTTAGCATTGGAACGGGCTGCCCAGGGAGAGAGTGGAGTCCCCATCCCTGGAGGTGTCCAAGGAATGACTGGACATGGCACTCAGTGTTCTGGTCTGGTTGACAAGGTGGTGATTGGTCAAAGGTTGGACTTGATCTTGGAGATCTTTTCCAACCTAAATGATTCTGTGAAATCTCTTACATACATAAACAAAAAATCCTGATGAGATTTAGCAGTCTTTCTCTCATTTCCTGCCTCTGATGTTTTGTTGTAGTTGTTGTCAAATGGATGCCAGCTAAGTCTGATTCCCTATCCAGTTTATGTTTACCTAAGCAGTTAAGTCATCTTTCAAAGCATTTTAATTTGGCCCAGTTCTACCTTAGTTCTGTTTTAGGGCTATGATTTAATTGGGTTTTTCTGTGCTGCAGTTTGCCACAAAGAATCTGTGTTACTTCTAAGATTAGTGATTTTTTCAGGGCTCCACTGGTTGTTTGGAATGGCTTAGGTTCTGTTTCATTGTACTTCTCAAAAATTTGCTCTCCTCTCATGCTTGACAAATCCACAGTCTTAATTAAATTCACAAGAAACTGTGCTTGTAGTTCTAAACAGAAGAGCCTTTGGACTTTGCTTTACAGAATTTTAACATGAAGTTCTGTGTTCATACTTATAGTTCCCTAGCTCCCAAACAGGGCTTTTCCCCTCACCCATTTATAAGTTGCTGTAATCCTCATATAAATATAGCAAGAGAAGGCCCAGAGAAGGCTGACTTCATGTGTCCTTTCCAGGCAAATCATTGTGCATATGAAAAATCTGGAAGACCTGACCTATATCTGGAAGGTTAAAGGTAAGATCCAGCTAATATTGGACAATACTAGCTGCTTCAAACTGACTTAATTTCAGAAGTAGAAAACTTTGCTAAAGAGGACCATTTTTGTTTCCTTTCATGCTGAGAGTCAGATTTTCCTGGAATAGATTTTAATAGCAGCAATGAAAATATTACTGTGTCCAGCATGTGACAAGGAATTAATAGAATTCCTTGGGAAAACAGGACCATGATGTAAAAGCATGCTTGACACACCATACACGGTAATAAAATGACAGATACGCTGAAATGTCTAAATAGTAAAAACATACGTATTTTTTATTTAAACAAAAAAAATATCAAGACACAAATGCTTTACCTGGCAATAAAATCAAACTCCGATCCTGCAAGCATTAACACTCCAAAGAGAGTGGACACAGCTCCATCCAACACTGGTGCAAACATATGTTCCAACGCAAGGACAGCCCTACGGTTCTTGTCTCCTACAGCAGTTAAAAATGCCTGTAAAGCAATGAAATCCATTTCATTAGAGAGACACGTACAGTCTTTCAAACAGCCTCTCTCTTAGTATGCAGTTTTTCACCAGCTAATTACTTCAATTTACAGTCCATTAAAGCATCTCTATAGCAGGCTAGATTTCAGGACAAGGTCTGATCGTGCAGTCATACCATATAGCTGCTGCTGAAGTCACATGACCAGAGTAAGCATTGATTACAGAGTCAGAGCCATAGTAATAATTTTGGAAACAATGTATGCCTGCATCAGCAAGCTTTTCATTTGTTTCTCAGTTTGCTTGTTTCCACATGCAAAGAATTCATTTTATAGTAAAAGTACCTCAGGTGTAAAAATTATAGGGCTTTTCTTGTCATTCTCATGAGGGCATGGTTTCCATGACTGTCACGAGAACTTTGTTGTAAAAGTAGCCAATACTGATTCAGGTTTTCCTGAATACATTTGTAACAGGCCAAGGACTTGCAACTTTTGCTCACGCACACAGTCACATCCACGGTAGCATTTACTAGTGGATCAGGTCTTTCTGTCACTTTACACAGAAGTGTTCACTGATACAGTGCATTTCTCCTCACAGGTCTGAGGATCCACACTATCAGATATTATCCACAGTAGGCACTCAACTGATGGAAAGTTGCCAGTGTATTCAACAGCACCAGTATAAAGTAACACTGCTAAGTTGTGTGCTGCTTTTTTACATTCCTATTTCACTCAAGATGAATGTTTTTGCAACTTTTTCTACTTCAAATCTAGCAGCACTATACTATGCCCAACTATATAGCATACTAGCTAGCAGTGCTATATATGGCCAACTCTGTACCTCATCTACAACATGTAGATGCTGGGTGGTGTCAGCTGTCCCCACGGCCAGTTCAAACCTTGGGAAGCCACATATAACCAGGCCCTAGGGAGCTCCAGCAACCAGGAGCGATGCAAGCAGGGCGTGCCAACAGGGAGTGTCATCTGAGAGAAGCAGTGCAGAAGTTTGCGTGGAAGGGCACCTGAGAAGAGTAGCACACACTACCAGTTGTGGGGCTGCTGCCTGCCTGATCTGCTCACCCACAGGCATAGGCTGTGGCCCTGATAGTCACCCCAACTAGCTGTTGGCTATGCAAACATACCCGGCAGCTTGAGGACTCCAGGAGATTGGAAGGGCTTACTAGGCAGTGCTTTGGGATTGTTGGAAGCATGGTGGCAAAGACCTGTTGAGGGCTGTGTTCTGCAGCAGCCAGGGACCATCTACCTACTCAGGCTAGCCTGGGATGAATGGAAGTGGCCACCCAGACAGAGCTTCCTCTCAGGGAAGCTGCTGTCCAGGTGGAGGGCTGTAAAGTCTGTACCTCACACTTCTGGGTGGAGGAGGGTGCAAGCTCCACCTGTGCAAAGTGTGTTCAGGTGGAGTCACTCAGGCAGCCGCTGGAGGAGCTGAAGGAGGAAGTCAGCAGGCTACACTGTATTAGGGAGGGGGAACAAGAATAGGTAATTATTCGAGACTTTGCAAAAAGAAATACTAGGGCCCCGTGGCACTGACCTCCAAGGACTACCAGACAAAGAGCATCAACAGCGAGCTGACAGCACCTTGGAGACGGAGGTGCCATGGTCTCTGATGACTTGTGTCATCAGGAGATCTATCACTCCCCCCCCTTTCCTTGTATGTACCAACCTGCAACAGATACAAAGTCTTGGCAGTGGGTGGAGCCAATGGACAACTCTCACAGGGAGAAACTGCACCAGTTGCACACACTGAAATCTGCAAAAGAAAGCGGCGAGTGCTAGTAGCAGGTGAATCTCTGCTGAGAGGCACCGAGGCACACGCTTCAGCTGACCTGATATACAGTCTAGGGAAGTTTGCTTCTTGTCAGGAGCCAAGATACAGGGTGTCACAGAGAGGCTGCCACAACTGGCTAAAAGCACAGACTACTATCCGCTACTTCTCTTCCATGTGAGCACCAATGACATGGTGAAGCTTAGTCTGGGCAAGATCAAACAGGACTTCAGACCCCTGGGGGTGCAAGCGAAGGGGACAGGGGCCCAAGTGATCTTCTCCTCTGTCTTGCCAGTCAGGGATAAGGGTGTGGGCAGAAGTCGACTCATCATGCAGATCAACACCTGGCTTGGTGGCCAGTGTTGTCACCAGGGTTTTGGCTTCTATGATCACGGGATGTTCTTCAGTGAATGCAGTCTATTGGGGAGAGATGGGATCCACCTACATAGAAGAGGCAGGAGAATCTTTGTTGGCAGATTGGTTGACTTAGTAAATTGTGCTTTAGACTAAGGAACTTGGGGGGATGGGGGTGGAGGAGTGTTCAAAGCTGTAAAATTCACGTACTCACAAGCAACAGGGTGGATGAGCACACCTACTAGAGTAGTGAGGAATGCTCCCCAACCCTCCAAAAAGACAAGACAGTCGACAGTCCAACTGAAGCGTTGCTATAGCAATGCACACAGCATGGGTAACAAACGGGAGGAGCTGGAAGCCACTGTGCAGCTGGAAAGCTATGATCTGATTGCTATCACTGAAACTTGGTGGGATGAATCACATGATTAGAGCACTGCAATCGATGGCTATAAACTGCTCAGGATGGCCAGGCAAGGAATCATAGAATCATAGAATCGTTAAGGTGGGAAAACACCTTTAAGTTCATCAAGTCCACCCACTGACCTAGAACCACCACCACATGCACCACTAAGCCACGTCCTCAAGTGCCATATCCACATATTTTTTAACACTTCCAGGAATGGTGATTCTACCACTTCCCTGGGCAGTCTGTTCCAATGCTTTACAACCCTTTCCACGAATAAATTTTTCCTAATATCCAATCTAAACTTCCCCTGGTACAACTTGAGGCAATTTCCTCTCGTCCTGTCACTTGTTACCTGGGGGAGGAGACTGACACCAACCTCACTACAACCTCCTTTTGGGTATTTGTAGAGAGCAATAAGATCTCAATGAGCCTCCTTTTCTCCAGACTAAACATGCCCAGTTCCTTCAGCCACTCCTTATAAGACTTGTGTTCCAGACTTTTCACCAGCTTTGTTGCCCTTCTCTGGACTTGCTCCAGCACCTCAATGTCTTTCTTGTAGTGAGGGCCCCAGAACTGAACAGAGTATTTGAGGTGTGGCCTCACCAGTGCTGAGTACAGGAGAATGATCGCTTTCCTAGTCCTGCTGGCCACACTATGTCTGATACAAGCCAGGATGCCATTGACCTTCTTGGACCCCATGCCACACGCTAGCTCATGTTCAGGAAGGAGGAGTGGGGGGAGGGGTTGCCCTCTATGTGAAAAAAATTGATTAATTGCACAGAGCTGTTTTTGACAACCAGCAGTACACAGGTTGAGAGCTTATGGGTGAAAATTAGAGGCCAAGCCAACAAACGAAACCTTATGGCTGGTGTTTACTACAGGCCGCATTATCAAGGGGAGGATGTTGATGAAGCATTCTTGCTTCAACTATAGGAAGCATCACGATCACAGGCTCTGATCCTGCTGGGGGACTTCAACCACCCTGACATCCACTGGAAAAGCGTCACAGCAAGATGCAAGCAGTCTAGGAGCATCTTGGAGTGCATTGAGGATAACTTCCTAATCTGGGTGATGGCATGGCAGGCCAGATGGCATGGCATGGCAGGATGGGTCAACAAGGGAAGAACAGCAGATGTTGTCTACTTCAACTTCAGCAAGGCTTTTGACACTGTCTCCCATAACATCCTTTTAGATAAGCTCAGGAAATGTGGGTTAGATGAATGGACAGTGAGATGAATCAAGAACTGGCTGAATGGCAGAGCTCAGATGGTCATGATCAGAGGAGTAGAATCCAGTTGGAGGCCTATAGTCAGTGGCATTCCCCAGGGATCAATACTAAATTCTTCACTAAAGGGTTGTAAAGCATTGGAACACTTCCCAGGGAAATAGTAGAGTCACCATCCCTGGAAGTGTTAAAGAAACATGTGGATATGGCTCCTCAACATGAGGAAGAATTTCTTTACATTGAGGGTAGCAGAGCAGTGGAACTGGCTGCCCGGGGAGGTTGTGGAGTCTCCCTCTCTGGAGACATTCAAAACCCACCTGGACATGTTCCTGTGTCACCTGCTCTGGGTGACTCTGCCTTGGCAGGGGGGTTGGACTGGATGATCTCCAGAGGTCCTTGCCAACCCTAACTGTTCTGTGATTCTGTGATAGAAAGCCCAACCAGAGGAGATGCATTACTGGGCCTTTTGCTCACCAATGCAGAGGAACTCATTGGAGAAGTCAAGATCGGTAGGCAGCCTGGGCTGCAGTGAACATGCCCTGGTGGAATTCATGATCTTGAGGGATGTAGGCCAGGCGAATAGTATAGTCAAGATCCTAAACCTTAGGAAAGCCAACTTTCAGTTGTTTCCCTGTGCTCCGATCACTGACCACTATCTTCTAAAACATCACACAGCAATGACAGTGAAAGTGTAAAATTGCCAGTTACTTCAAGAATTGTCCTTTATTGAATAAAATTCATCAAAAGAATTTGAAGTCCATAGCGAGGAGTAAATCCCTCTGGGAGATGGGCTGAGTGAGAGAGATGTGAAAGCTCCACCTTGCCTAGTGCATTGTTGCATTGTGGGATGTCCCCTGTGCTTTTGGGATGCGGTGCTGTATTCAGAGATCTGCCCAGCAAGGTGCCAGGTTGGAGGAGTCCCTGGGCCAAGCACTCTGTTATACCAGGGGCAGTTGCAGTGGCTATTGCAGATTCATGGAGGTCAAAGCTGACTTAACAAGGCAATTAATATGTTCCTGTGAAAAAATATTTTGCTGGTTCATCCAAGAATTTGTATGTTTTGAAACTTAAATCATCATATCTCCTTAGGCTAGCAATAGAAATTGGAGGGAGATAGAACTGATGAGTGGACTGTTCAGTGGATAAGGAATTGGTTGAACGATCGCATCCAGAGGGTGGTGGTCAACGGCTCAGAGTCCCAATGGACATCAGTGACCAGTGGTGTCCCTCAGGGGTCCTGTGTTGGTTTTGCACGGCCTGGTTTTTGGCAGCGGGGAGGGAGGGGGAGCACAGAGGTGGCTTCTGTGTCCAGCAGAGCCAATCCCTGATGTCTCTGAAGATGGACATGCCTCTGGCCAAGGCTGGGCCAGTTAGACATGGTGGTAACGCCTCTGTGATAGCATATTTAATAAGAAAATCAAAACAAAGTGGGGGCACATTTTTTTTCTAGCCAGAGAAGAGGAGGAGGTGAGAACATATGAGGGAAACAACATGGAGACACCAAGGTCAGTGAAGAAGGAAGTGGTGGAGGTGCTCCAGGCGCCGGAGCCGAGATTCCTCTGCAGGCCATGGTGATGACCATGGTGAAGCAGGCTGTCCCCCTGCAGCTCATGGGGATCCGCAGTGGATGCAGAGATCCACCTGCAGCCCATGGGAGAGGTGCCCACGCCAGAGCGGGCAGATGCCCAGGGGAGACTGTGGTCCAGTGGAAGACCCAGTCGAGAGAAGGGAC
>VXBB01017676.1:405034-421161 GCA_013399915.1 Illadopsis cleaveri | reverse complement strand
TTGCAAATCCTTCTTTAATACTACTAACAAAAGGCTAGTACTGTCAAGAAGAATGCAAATGATAACATTAACATTCACTGGAAAACAGCAGGACAGACAATTAGTACAAAGTATATGCAACTCCTGGCTGCTTTTCACCCCTAAAAGAAAAAAAAAAAAAGGTGAATAAAACCACTATCTTGGATGAGAGAGTTAGACAAAAGCAGTGTGGGAAAATAAATATACAGTTGGACATCAAAACAGCCAAGCTGGTAAAACTTCAATCTTGCAAACTTTAATTTTAACCATACTGTTACTGATTAAACAGTCTAAGATCCGCCCCCCCCCCCCCAACAAAAAAAAAAAAATCTTAACAAAAGAGCACCTTCTCCTTGCAAATAAAATAATTGGAAAATAGCATGAAAGGACAATTTTTAAAAGCCTTTTCTACAGAACTGGTAAACTAAATAACCACAAACACAGTATTGTCTATAATCCGATAAAGTTTTACCTTTCAATTCTTTGCAGTAAAGTGTTCAAAAGGATGCTATCAACCATTTTAGTCTTGACGACAAGAACTGTTTTCAAGATTTTTCAAGAGTAAAACCAATAAAAGCGCATGCCAGAAGGTAAAAAATTATCGAAATATGTTCATTGCTTATGACCAACTGCATCAGCCCCAGACATAAGGCAGCTGCATGAAGGCATTCTTGCAGCTTGAGCACAGGAGTCCATCCACCCTCAGGTGTGAAAGCTGAGCCTAAGAACCACACATGGGCCATGCAGGCAACCCTCCTGGGTCAGGACCAAATAACATAAAGTGTTAGCAGAAGGATAGGGCAAATATAAAATTGATTTCTGGATTTCCTCCACCATTTTTTTGTTTTTTTTTTTTTCCTGAAGAAAAAGGAAAATCTTGCCCCTTAAGAATTCAAAAATCTCTAGAAGTATGAGCACCACTCCAACTGCAAGAAGCACAGAACTACCATAAAAAAGGAGAACAGTGCAGAAAATACTGGAGGAGAAAAACACAGTCAAGCTTTAAATTGCAAATGCAACTCTGGGCAATATAGGCCTTTTAAAATTTTACTTAACTTTGCAAATGACAACTTCACTCTAATGTCTAAATGGTTTTGGTACCATACAGAACATCAGCAGTAGGTGATTGTCACAGAAAGGTATGCAGAGAACTGGTAATCTTAAGACAGTTAACTGAAAACTGTCTGACAATTCTTTGAATTAAAGCAACTGGAATATATCATGCATGTTATTGCCTATCTACCCTGCAAGATACAAGACACTGCTTCAACTCAAGTTTTCAAAATTATTTTATCTGATCAGGCATGCCTCATAAAAACAGTATTAAATTAATCCTACTTTACTTACCTTTAGGTTAAAAGCCTGACTTGCCAAAAAGGGCCACTGTCAAAATGTGCCTTAAATTCAAGCTTTTACATAGTGAACACACTCCATCTTCCTTGCCCTAAGCTTAATTTTATTTCTGATAAATGTCATAATGTAACTCAATAAAAAGGCGCAATAAAAATACAAACAGTAATTGTTGTGTCTTAATGTCATGACTTCTAATTAAGAAGAGGCAAATTTACGGAAAAGTCATGGTGTCTCCTTTTAGGAAAGAACGTGTATTTTATTATCTCAGCAGATTTTTTGAGGTGTTAGAAAACCAGAAGCACAAAATGGGTTCCCTGACATGTACACAAAATGCATTTTAGAGACAAGAGTGTTCTTCATACTCAAGGTATGTTCGCTCTTCTTTGTTCTACCAAAACTTCAATTGTCTTACAATTTATATTGAATTCTGCTAAAACAGATGAGGATAAAAGTCCTTCTACAGAATAGTAACAACAATGTAAATGTTGACATTTTACCTTTCAAAAATGCTTAATTAACTGGGGACTTTTTTATGGAGCCAGAAATTAGTCAGCAAGGGACTACTGCTACATGATAACCATCTAAATGAAAATCCCTCTGTGTGCAATGCAAAATAATTAAATCCACGTTAACCCTCCCTTATAGAAGGTACCTCAAACCGCTGTCTTCTTCCTACCATAAGAGCTTGCCACTGACAGCTACAACGAAAAAAATCTTCCACCTACCATCTCCAAGGCCCATTGCTAATGTGTAAGCACGTTAATGCAGGCCACCAGAGTGATGACAATATCCCACCTCTGTGGCTTTAGACATGGAACCTTGCGAGGTTCATTAAATGGTAATGATCTCACCATACAAAACCAAGAGTTCAAATTTTGTTTGAGAGGGCTTTGTTACTAAACTAATGTGATGCATGTAATGCACCCAGGACAGTCCCTGTGCAGGGTTCTCAAGTGCGAGAAACAATGTGGAAGACTGGAAACAGCCCTTCTCAAATAATGGCTATGAAAACCCCAACAACATAATAGGGAGTAAAAGCAACCAGTAGTTTTACAATAAACTATTCTCTTCACTACTTTTCAATCCATTACTACTAACATGGTAAAATAAAATATACACTGAATTATGGTGAAAGAAATGCAAACCTCAACTCTGGCAGACTGCAGGTATTGACTAATGAGGTAAGAGAAATACTGGCATTCTCCATGGACTCAGTCCCATTGGTTTCTCTTCAATAAAGTGTCAGATTATGTCTGTAAGGAAAAACAACATTTAATCTGCTCCAGAGCATTATTGCAATGGTTTCCTAAATGCTGAGAACCCTACAGCATGACTTTGTGTTTTTAACATTTTTTTTTTTTTTTTAATGGCAGTTTGGTTATTCAGATGGGATGAAGTATCCCAGCAGTCCAGTGACATGCTTTTGTGAAACATGCAGTAAGTCATCCAAACTGCCTGACTTCACCACAAATTACACTGAGGACAGATCCAGTATGTCTGTCAGGGTACCAGCTGAGACTGAGACTGAAGACAGACAGTTAGCACAGGGTACACCTTTTGCAGGATGGCTCAGTACCAGAGAGAAGCAAAGATCGCAGCTGCAGAAGTCAGTTTTGGCCAGAGGGGATGTAGCAGCTCAATTTGCTGCATGAAGCCTAAGATCTGAAAGCCAAAATCACAACTTCAAAAGAAGAAAAGTAGTGGGGTTTTTTTTGTGAGATGTAGAAGTACTTCTAAGAGAAATTAAATTGCAGAAAAATAGTATATAAGTCTAGCAAAGTCTGGCAGATGGAAATGCTGGGCATTATCTAACAGCAAAATGACCGAAAGAATCAGACATGTCCTGATGCAGCCAAAAAATCATACTTTGGATTCTAGGTCAAAACTGTAGAGATGAAATAAAAATAGCTAGTTTTAGAAAAATAGCATGAAAATATATAATATATAATAATATTATATAAATAAACAAAAATATTATTTCCAAAGTAAGTATATTGCAATTATATTCCCCAATACTCGAAATCCAAGTGCTGCATGCTATCTTACCCATATATCCTTACCCAGATATTCTGGTTACAGAGGGTGCAAGAAACAGAAATGGTTTAACTAAGGCACAGATCAAGAACATACAAAGCCAAAGGACACTCCTCACCTGGAGATCCACAGCACTCCATCCTGAGGGGAAGGGCTGGCAGATCATGAGCAGGGGCAGGAAAGCAATGCTCCCCAGAAAGCTGGTTGCAGTTGCCAACTGCCCATCCCTCCTGGTAGTTATTTTAAGTGCCAAAAATTCACATTTCAGTCCAATTTTAAGCCAAATTTAAGAAATGAGGAAAAACAGGAAGTTGAAAACAGAGTAAACTGTATTTTCATCCCTGAATTCTGATAAAGACAGTAAACTCCAAAAGTAGATGTTCACCAGTTCCACAAAACTTCAGCAGTAAAATGACACAGTTATAAATATGTGCCAGATCATTATGACCTAGTAACTATTAGAATAGTTATTGTAATACATAATACGTGTTATTAGTGTGTCTTACTGCTGACGCTCAGTCTTTCCTCCTCTGAAAGAAAAGGATCTCAAATCTAATCCTGCTGCTACACTTCAGATGTATCAGAATTTAATGCCCAATGTCTTTCCCTTTTGGAAAGAAGCATTCCATCATCCTACAAGGAATACAATGGGCTCAATGTCCCTCGTGCTGCACAGAAAGTTAACCAGGCAGGCAGGCTGGTGGACATGCATACCAAGAACCTCCATTCCCCTGCAAGTCCATGACTCTAAGTACTGAAATAGGTAAAATGGTATAAGAAGGACCTAAAAAGAATGTAATATAGTCATATATTACACACATATGTGATATATAGTTGATATAAGTTCAGCTTTGATAAAAACAAATTTAAAAGTGTCAGACACCACTGTTACGTAAGTTTTGGTGTGAACTAAGAAAAATCAGCTACAAAGAAATGCGATTTTGGAAGCCACCCAGGCACACTGAGGGATTCTTGGTTTGATGATAACCTACTATATTCCAGCATAACCTAAACTACTGCTTAAACTATAAGCAAATACACATAGATCACATAATACCCCACTTTGGTCCATGGGACCTCCCAAACATAAACAAAACACTGTGCAAAGTGAACACTTCTTCACCGGTTCCTCCAAATCCCTTCATAAAATGTAGGCAGCCTGAAGATGCAAGGTGTAGGTGAAATGTCTATGAAGAAGACACCATTGGAACTACAAGGCAAAAGAATGAATTACCAGAAACAAAGTCCAAATTTAAAAAGCAAATTTAAAAGCAAATTTTCAATGGTGCATGCTAAATTTAAAAATTTACAGGAATTTGGAATCAATAAGCTTCTGCTGAGAGAAAGCCAAACTGGACAAACTGGAATATATTTAAGAGCTTCAGGCTTAGCTGAAGAAGCCAGAATTGCAGAATTGTCTCCAGAGGATGTCACCAGCACCCTGATTGGCATGAAAATGGACAAAAAGGTTACTACAAATGGGTAAAACAGGCATGAATTCATAGATCTAATACCTCCTTTTGTTGCCTTTTTGCTGCTTCTCAATTCATTTTGCTTACCCAGCCAAAAGTATAAAAAAAAGACTGTAACTAAATGAATGAGACTATTCATTAACCAACCTAGACAGGTCTTTTAAGGAAAAAAATTGAATGGGAAGAAACAATAGATCAAGGAGATGTGATACTACCAAGCAATTGTTTTAAAAAGTCCTGTTCAGCCTATATGGATTTTCCACTCACACAATTCCAGGCCTATCTCATCTTTGTCCATAAAAAATTATAATGAGAATCAGGTATCTGACAGAACGTCACTGAATCACTGCTATTTACAGCCCTTGGGGTTCTCAACAGCTGAGTAAAATACAGAAACTCGCCTAGATGTAGCAATGAGAGTGTAAGGAGACGTTCAGACTATCATTTTTTTCCATCTAAAGTACTCCTGTACCGTTGTACTCATGCAGGCACACTGAAACAAACTCAATCCTCTGAAAACTCATTAACATCAAGGCAAGTTTAAAGGCACTCAGAGCTGCTTTCTAAACATGTCACAGAGACTTCCACAATCAACACCATCAGTATCAGGCCAATATTCAGAGGCTGAAAATTCCTGCTAAACTAGTAGAGGTTTTTTCTTATTCTGGAATCAGGGGCAAACTCTGGATTGGAAAACTTTGAGGTTCTTCCAAAGGTTCATCACCAGCATCAGAACTACCCCAAAAGTACCCCAAAAGATAAGGCATAGTTGTACCTCTTTCCAAGGAATGTCTCTTCTGAAGTACAATTGAGCTTTGCTGGCTCATGAATTTCCCAATTGCTAATATATGAACTGCAAAGAAAAGGCAATGATTCTCAGGGAAGGAAAAAATGTTGATACACAAACAGTAGAGGAACAAAGATCTCAACAAACTCCTTTTTGCCATCTTGCCACATGACCCAAGCATGCAACAGGACCATGATAAAAAAAATACTCCTGAAATTATCAGTGACTGCTAATGAAGAATTCTTTTCTGTATTTTTAACACAAAAATAAATTAAACAAGGCTATGCCACTGCTCATTCTCGTCAATAAATAAGAGGAAAAAGTTGTCAGACTGTAGATGAGGAAATCACATGATTTCCTCATCTACAGTCTGACACAAGAACATACTCTTGCCTCTTCTACTTTTCTTTTTTTAAACTCTTGTCTTTTAACACAAGTTAATATTCATTGATTCAATTTAGAACAGATGCTATTTCTGTTCTTCAGTTATCCAGATAATTTCTTAATTAAATAGCTGCATACAGTATCCAGAGAACTGAATTTTAATCACATATTCCTCCCCTTTATTATTTTGCTTTTACTTACTCTGGCAAGTGGGTTTATTGCATACAGCTGTAAAAAAACCTGCATGGCTAAATTCCGTAATGCAGACTTTTGAAAGCAACCAAAGGATAACTCAAATATAAACAGTTCTGATTCTCAAAATCAATGAAATGCAAAAGGGTTTTACAAGATCATCATTTAAGCAACTATACTTGTATATTCTGTGTTTGTTGTATATGCATTTATATATTACAGGTGAAACAAACTTCATTTCTCAACTATTTAAACAGTAGTACTATCACAGTCATAAGTGGAAACTAATTCCCAAAAGTCATTCAGAGAGCAAAAGCTTAAATGCTGACCAGCAAATAACTCATATATTCTGAGATGTACACTCCCATTCCTTACTCAAGTACCTTAAGAGAACAGGCAAAGAAACAGGGGGTGATGCAGCCCTTTAATTAAAAAGCATTATGTGTCTGCATAGCAGTCTGATGATCTCTATTACACAAGCGTTCTTCAAAATATTAAGACATTACTCCATCTTTACTAACTTTCATTAAAAACATTTTTTCAAGACATAATTAAACATCCATACGTTATGGAAGAATACCCTCAGCATTGTCTGTTATGGATAGAAAATTTATTTAGCCTTCATGTGGGAAAAAAATTCACAGGTCTACTATCCATCCCCCAACATGCTTCTCTAAGGTAAAACTGGATTAATCTCCCTTGACACATTTTTATGCAAGAAAAGAAGGCCGCAGGATTAAATTATCATTGCACACTATCCGTATCCTTTCCTTAAGCACCAGACATGAGCTAATCCTAATGCACTGACTGATTTATTTGGTGTGTTAAAAATGCCATATCACCTTTACTTACCAGGGAGGAGCCTATGGCAATCTGTGTAACTGTTTATGGCACTGACCAATTTTTGACTGTGATTTTGTGTTCACCAGTTATCCCACATTATAACCTATGAAGTAGTATATTCATTAAACGGAAGAAGGACAATTACATCCATCATGTTAAACTTAAAAAATAATCTCCCTCAACAAATGAAACTTTGTTAAAAAAAAAGGTATACTGAATTCATGTAAATATAACATAGGCTTCTCGTATTAATCTCTACAATAGTTCAAAATTGTATAGGTGTCTTTATTTTTGTGCTTTAACTTCAACTTTATATATTTATGCTTTATGTATAAATATTTAACATTTTATATTGATATTTACTATTAATGTATTACAGGTTTACTAAATATTTACTAATATTTACTAAAGAATATATTACATGTATTGCTAAGTATTTAAATAAGCCACATATAAATATAGCTAAAAGTGAAGGAAACTTTGGATAAAAAGCAAATGAACCAGTAATGTATCTAAAATGAAAGATGCCAAACTCATTAGATTTTCTGTGGGGTGGTTTTTTTTGAGTTTTGGTTGGAGTTTTTCGTTGTTGTTTTGGTTTGTTTGTTCAGATGAGTTTTTCTGCTTAGAATGTGATCATTTAAAGAGCTTCCCAGAATGTCCATACGGATTCCAAGACGGAAAAGAACGATTTCTTCAAGCAGTACAGTGAACTCCCAGCAGATCAGACCAGCTGCTGTGCTGAAAGGTGCGTGGCCGGTGTCTCCCAGCAACCCATCCCTCCCACATGAGGGATTACCTCCAAACCACGCCATGGGTGACAGCAGGCAAGGGCAGACCTCAACACCACCCTCAGCTGCCTTCCAGCAGGGATTAGAGAGGGCTTGGGGCTCCCAAGGGAAAGGACAAGCCAGCACGTAGGAAATTCTTGTTAGAAGGAAGAAAGACTCAATGTGACAATGCTCAAATGTGGGAGGAAGGCATTCAGAAAGACTGCAGAATCTCCCTGGCTTTGGGAAGACGCAAAACTGGAATGGGCTGAGACCTGAGCAAATTGGGCTGCCTCCACCTGCTCTGAGGGCTGAATAAAATGTCCTCACATCCCTTCTAAACTCATCTGCTATGACAACATTCCATGCTCCTGTGCATGGGCACAGGAAAATTCTGTGTCAACGCATCAGGTAATAAGCATTTAGTAAAACACTGGTTATCAAGATCGAGAGAAATCCCCAACCAACAATTTTAAAATACTTTTCTGAAGTGTTTCCTAGGAGTAAAGGAGAACTACATTCTGCAAGTTTTTTTCACCCAGTTCCTATCACCTCTCCACCGCCCGGCCCCTTCAGCTTCTTCCCTGCCCCTGCAACCAGGGTGGTGAGTTTTGGCCCTCACAAACATTTTGGCTGTTGTTCTGCAGTGGGGGGTTCTCCTGAAACTGCTTATTTTTAACCCCTTAGTGCTAGTTACAGAATTGCTAGCAAACAGAAAACTAGATACATAAGTACCTTAATTGTGATGGAAATGAGGCAATCAAACTGTAAATATCATGTTGGTGCAACTGAAAAAACAATTCATACTGTAAATACTGGAAGTCCTTCTAATAAGTAGAAAGTTTAAGCTTCATGAACAGCTGCAAGGAAGGGAAAAAAGGCATTCTCTGCACAGAACAGTGTAATTCTCTCTAATAGTTTCACATTAAAGTAAATGTTGTTATTACTTCTCCTTAAAGAAACTTCATACCTATACATATATTCTGTTTTCTCTTTCCACTACTGTGCACCAACTTCCATGCATAGTTCCTGCATTACATTCAGTGATAAACAGTATGTCCTAAAGCACTAAAAATGCACATCTGTCAAAAACATTTAGTGCTGTAATGAACGGAACTCATCAACTATTATTTGACCCACTTTTCCTCCTGTGAGCCCTTGGACAATCCCTTATTGTGATATGGTAGCTTTAATGCGATGTAATGATGGATTTCTAATCACAGAACCTTGTCTCTTTTTGAACAGCATCCTCTGCAAGTAGTTCTGAAACACAAGAGTTAAGCAAAACTCTTCAACAACATGTATCAGGAAACCTAAACTCTGTCTTAGGGAAGGTTTTATGTTTTATTTCTGAAACATCTGAAGCCTGTATAAAAATTCAGTGTGCCAGTTCTAAGTTGAAGGTTACAGAAATGAGACTACCAATAAAAAGACATTCTTCCATGAAATTTTCTTTAATATGGTTCTTTTTGCTGGAAATTCTATTTAGGAAAGCAGTATTTAGAATGTGTTTTTAAGTTTTGTATAGATCTTGCTAGAATGAAAATATAATTTCAGTGAGTGATGTAATTATTTAAATGTACCTGAAAAGGACAATGAAAAACATGGGAAACAGTGGGAAAGTTATGTTTCAAAAAAACACATTAGGGATTCACACAAAGAACATTTCACATTACAGACAGCATATTGCCCACATCAGAAGACTGATTGACATTAGAAAAATTTGTAATTGTGTCCTGTAGCTTACTGTAATCTAATCAGACACATAATAAACAAAAGCCTGTCTTTAGTCCAAAGTGAATCCTTTGTTCAGTGAAAGGCTACGATATATCAGGAACGGTTTAACCTACTCTCCCTCCATCTGTTGAGTACCTAAGTGGCTTAGCAACTTAGTTCTTCCCACAAACAGAATCAAATATCGTGTACACAGTTCTCATTGCACTCCCTTATACTCAAGAATTTAAGGATTGCTAATGATTTGTAATCCAGCTATAAACAGAAAGAAGTGAATAATCTCTTTAGGAGGTACTCTCTTAAACATTAACAGGTGAGTAGATTGCAGGAATATTAAAGATCAAAAGCTCAATGACAGTACCTAAGCAAAGGTTTGTCTGTTTGCCCCCCTTTCTTAAACATAGGGCAGTGATACATTGCTTACAATTACTTAGCACTATTTCTTATGACAGATTCAAGTAACAACTTGAAGCTATGGATCAAGTTCTTTTAAGAAATGGAAGGAAGGAGTTTCTCACATTTTTCCTGTGTCTTTACATACAGAGAGGACAAAAGAGAAGAATTCAGGTCACTGTTATTCTTAATTACTCTGCGCAGGTATTCCTTCCCCTTTTCCCCTGGCTGTTTGGGAGAGGAGGGACATGTGAGGTTGTGGCTGATGGCAGTATTCTCGATTACCCTTCTACAGTCTCCTAATCTGCATTTTACATTATCACTGCTCAGAGAAACACTGTGCCTTTTCAAAGGTTACTGTGGCTGGCTACTGTCATCCCAGCTGAATGTGAAGAGACACTTGTGGGGGAGTCAAGTGTTTAGCATAAAATTTTAAGCATTTATCTTGCATCATCACTGATGCACTTTCTCCAAGGAACACATAAGAAAAACATGAGCTTTAATCTCTTTCACTGGTCTAGTCCAAAAATGACTCAGAAGCCAAAAAAACCAAAAAAGCTAGAAATAACCTATTCAGTCTGAGTAGGATAGTGGAAGAAGGAGTGAGAGGCAGCACAAAGGAAAGGGACAACTTTAAAATAAAAATTGGATGTTGAATCAAAGGACAGAATAAAACACTATACAGAATATTTAAAAACAGGTTTAGAATAATCACTTTAATCTCATATTGGTAAAGATTGGCCCTGAACAATGTTTTGTCTTACAGGCTGACTTTTCTGCTTAAAGCATCTACAGAAGTGCAAAGGCAACCATTCCAAATTTTCCAGTGTTTGCATGTATTCCAGCATGAAAAGTCCTTTGCGTAGCACAGACTGGTTAAGTGCTTGTACACTTTACACTCTCCCCTTGGCACAGCATTTCTGTTCCTTGCATTATCACAGCTTCTTCCACTGCTACTTCTTGGGAAAAATCCTCCCCTTGTGCAGAAAAGACTCCTCTCAAAAATACACGGAAAGAGCACAAAATATTAGACTCTTAAAAAAAAAGGTCCTCATGCTGTACCTGTCTGTTATCCAATTTGCAGTGCTCCTAGTTTTTTTCTGCCAAGCTATAAAAAGTGTGTATTTCAAAAAAGTTTACTGTGCGCCTGAACTTAATTTCAGAAGAATAAACGAAACCTCTTTCATTTTGTAAAAAACTATCTACTGTCCTGGGCAGGTACCAAAAAACAAAAATAACCTTGATTAGAGTTAATTAAAGCTGCTACTCTGGATCTTGTGACCTTCTGTCCCAGACATGCTGCTAAACCAAAGTGCAGTGGAAGTCCTTGTGCTGCAACTAAGATCCCGATCCATTAGTGGAAGTTTCACATTTTATCCAAAATTCTGAATACCTATGATGGTACTCTGTCCTTGCTAAAGTAGTAGCAGAAGCTGAAAGCAAACCTGCAAGCCTGCAAGCTTCTCATGGTGCTGCAGTTCTGGCACCAGTGCTGAAACTGCAGCCAGCATGGACAGTGCTGTGTTCCTACACCACCACCAGTCCAAGGCAAGGATGAGAGACAGAAGGTGGAGACAGGAAGAGATTCGTGAGGCCCCCCTCCTGTCTAAACACGAGACTGCCAGGAAAGGCCGTGATGGGACAAAGCACAGCCTCTGTTCATTTTTATTTCATCAGTTGTCATATGAACTGCCCCTTCTTTGAAACAACTCTCAAAAAGCTTCTTCTATATTCTTCTTTATTAATATCCCTTTCTGGGCCAGACACATGAGCCCTTACTTCTCAGCTCTCAAAAATCACTGCAAACATAGGCTGGTGACCTGAGATGCCAGTGTTCATTACCAGAGCTGGTACTCACAAAAGGGCTGAGACTTCAGGCTGTATCTATAGCAGTATATAACAAACCCTAGCAATTTAACAGTAGGACTGACTGCATCCCAGTGTTCACGCCATGCACAGTTTCAGAGGGCAGACAGTTTTGTGGAGAAATGTTTCTACAGACATCAGAGTACAGTCATTTAAAGGAAACAAAGACGTACCAAAAGTCTGCTTAAGACTTGTAATAACAAGGGATGTGCAGGACAGAAAGTCAGATCAAATGCAATTAATGTTCATAAAAGCTCTATGAAATAAAGAAGAGCTGAACATATGCAGAAGAAAGAGGTGCCATAAAACCTAACCTTGAACTGGAACAAACTAAAGCCGACTTCCAGTGCATTATATCCTTCAATGTCTCTAAAGGACTTTTCACTCTCTGCAACAGTCCACTGTAATTGTCACAGGGTAACCAGATCTCTTGAGTATGCGGGAACTCACTCTCTTTCAAAATGTTAGGTGCTTACAAAGGATTTTATTCATTAGACAGATTAACAGCTGTTCTTTGAACTCCATCTCCTTCACCCAAGTCTGTGCTGAGTGTCAGTGCTGCTTGCAGGACATGGAGAAGGGTTTTAGGAACTCACCTGTGAGAGGAAAAGCAAGCTTACATGAAAAATCTTACTGGGAATTGTAATTGAAAATAAAATTATCAAGCCAGCACAAGTCCCTTAATTATTAAAACAGACTAACCATAAAAACAAATTCTCAGTAGTAATACAAGAGGAATCTGATTTTGATCTTATCCATCCTCCATTTCCCCCATTTCAGGATCAGATAATTCTGGTTTTGAAGTCTACATCTAGCAAACTTCTTAGGCACCATGATAAAAATACTACAGAAGTTTCTGCTACAGACAAGTACATAAATATCTTGTGCAATACACAAATATAACCTAAGCACAGGTAATCCAACAGAAAGCAAGCAAGGGCATACTTACATCATGTTGATACTTACTCATCATGTGCTTTTAAGAAAGGTTATTAATGTAGATTCCTTGTGTGTATGTGAGATACTTATTGCTAAAAAAAACACAGAAATGCTTTGCTGCTTTTATGTTTTGGCTTTATAAGTGTTTTATTCATCAAATGTCTTAAATTACATTTTAAAATCACAATTAAAATCTACTGGAGACCCAAATATAATAAATTTTCATTTATTATATAATTTTATATACATTCTTATGTTCACCTTGTTATTAAAAAGAAACTTAAACAGTCATTGCAAGCAGGCTAAAGTGCCTGTATGCTTTGTCATCTGCATTGCTACATGCATATTTAAATAATGCATGAAAATGTCAGTATTTATAACCTTCTTAAATGTTCTTACTGTGTTAAATTAATTTATTCTAAATTCAAACCCAAATTAATGATGATTAATACTAGGGCAAACTTGAGAAATGTTGTCCCAAGGCTGTATTTTCCCAGGGATATTTAACATCTGAAAATGATAGTTCACTGCAGGAATAATTTTCTTTCCCCTTCCTGTACCTGTAGTATTGCTACTCGGATTTTGCTTCAACATTTTGGGGAGCCTGGGACTCTCATTTTAATGAAACTGTCTTGAGAGATCAAAAGGTTACAAAACTAAAAAAACCTCAACCCCATTGTTGTAAATTGGTGGCATCTAGTTCAATGGAATGTCATCTGTGGTTTTATTCAATTATTCTTTCCCATAGTTTTCACTAAAGGCAATGAAATAGATCCTGTGTACATCACCCTGGCAGAGCATCACCAAGAGACAGCTGCACAACCACACTAAAGACTTGGCTCAAAGCTTACAACAGGAGCTACCATATAAATAATAAATTCATCTAAGATAAATATAGGCATAACTGTGTGCATGGACACAGTCATAACTATGTATGAAGAAATAAAACATCTGCCTGATCTGTAGCTGAACTGCTCATGACAAAATAAAAGCAGCTACCAGAGCACCAACAAACATGTAAATGAACATGAAAGCAAAACTGCAAGCATAAAGCTGTCAAACTCTCAATTCTGTGATAATCTTGATAGACTAATTTACACAACTTGTGCCATGACCAGAAAAATGTAGTTGTTATTTGCAACAAAAAGTAAGAAAAAAAACCCCAGAAAACCATAAGAGGGACTTCTAGGATAACTTGTAAAATTGCAAGGATCCTTCCTGGCAGAGCAAAGGGAGGGTAGTCTGAGGTGGTACACTGTGGTGGCAGGCTCATCACAAGCTCTTTTAAAATTGTTTGAATATATGGAATGCAAAGGAGAGCCTGCATGGTCTCATTTCCTCTTCTCAAGGGACAATAGCAAGCTATGCACATCAGAATTAATATTCACAGTACAGAAGTAAACAGCAGTCAAGGTATTTTAAACGGATAAATCACATTACAATTAAATCCAAGGCAATAGCCAGTTATGACTTCCAGAGTAATTACAGCAATGAGCAACAAAAGTAAGGGCATTGCTTCTACTTCATGTAACATATACATGAATGACAGCAAAACTTTACTGAAAATTTTCCATATGCATTACCAGCCCTTTCACATAGAAGGAAGCCTATCTTTACAAACTGTGGAATGAGCACAGGGCTTGCACTCCTGGGCAGGGAGGCTGTGGAAGAAGAATGGCTGCTGGCAAAGGAGGCAGAAAATCTCTTTATGAAAGAGAATTTGGGAAGGCAAAAGGCAGACAGGACACCTGTAAAGTACATTTTCTCCCCTGCTAAGAATTAATTCAGCTTCCGTTCCAAGTCAGTGACAGACTTCCCAGTACAAGAAGCTTGCTTAATTTTTTTTCTGTTTTTAATGTGTTTATTCTAAATTAGACCTCAACTTCAGAATGTTTTTCTCCCTTGAGCATGGAGAAGGAAGTCCATTGATTCCTCTTCAAGTGCACTAACAGATACTCAATCTCAGAGATGAAATGAAAGACAGCTTGTGATTTAAAAAAAATACGAAGTTAAAAGGAAACCTCTCTCATGTGAGGAACGACTAAACCTTGCTATAAACACTATACATTAACTGCACTTCACTAGGTACCACACTTAATACCAAAACAACCAAAGAGTGGTAACCCCCAAACTAGAAATCATTTCACAGACTGCAAGGATCCTGCCAGTCTCACACTCCAGTGTAGGAAGGACCACAGTTATGAAGAACTATTTCAGCAAGACAACCCACAATCTCCCCATTGTTTCACCTTATGCTCTGTCTTCTCCTCATCCCTTTCCCACAGTCCAGTTTCTTTCTGATTTTTCTCTTTCAATGAGTCTATCCACCCAGGGAGAGGAGCTGCCTGTCAGGGACGCTGCTTAGGAACATGTCTGGATGCCACGCTAGAGATGGACCTTGACTACAGTCCCTTGAATACTGGCCAGACTTGCCCATATTCCAATGGGAAGCAATTGATTTTAAATCAAAGGTCTGTGTAAATGTGCCATTCAGTCTTAGCAGCAGCAGTCCATAAGGTTGAACAAAAAGCATTCACAGGTGTCTGTTGCACCAAAGGTTGCATCAAAGGTTCAATCCCGACTACTCCCCCTGAGACTCCAGGAAGTCAATGATGGCACCATGAAATGCCTTCCACAATCATGAAAACCTTAACTCAGAAGAGCAGCTAATTTTGTTCCATTAAAGTTGTTTTATTGGCTCTAATTTTCCACCTGCAGTTCAGTATCTCAGCAGAGTGCTCCAATTTATAAAATCCTGCTGACTCCCATGAACACAGTAAACCTCAAGTAGCTGACAAGTGCCATAGCTCTAGTCACCGTTTCTCCTACCCACCCTTCCTCTAAAGTCTTTGTTGTTTGAAGCCAGTATAGTCACGCAGTAAACATCCCACTACCCAGGCTGACAGACATGCTAAAATGTCTAGGAGCAGCCCACATTTGAATTACTGTAAGTGCTGCAAAACTGCTGAAGGGTTGGCTGGCTGAGGCAAGGCTACAAGCTCCACATTTTCTTTCCTTCTATTGTCAGCCATTAAAAAAAAAAATAAAAAAATACAAAACCAGAAACACATGCCAGAAAAGGATAAGGGATATAATTGGGCTTTTAAGGTAGATAAAAAAAGAACAAGGAAGCATAACACACAACAGAAGGAAGCAAACCAGCAAAGTCATCTCAAAATCTTTAACAATGAACTGTACGTGTATTTAAGGCAACAATGAGACAACCAAGACATCAGGTAAAGATGTAAAAGACTGATATAAAATTGCCAAAATAAAATATGCCACTAAATCTTAGTCAGGAAGGCAAATGGAATCTATAAACACAAGTAATTATACTAACAA
>VXBB01017676.1:360585-404981 GCA_013399915.1 Illadopsis cleaveri | reverse complement strand
GAAATACTGAATAAAGACAAATAATAATTAATTCTTTGTGACAGCTGTCACTAGATTATAGCAATCACATTAGCACTCGGAAGCAAAACTATGAAAACAGTCACTAAAATGGCCTTTATTTTTCAAATGTTTTAATTAACATACCAGCTTTGGGAGCTGCTCAAGTCCATTCCTAAATGAATTACAATTCTGAGTTATGCATATTTCAGTGCAGGCAAATCTCACACTTCTCATTATGTCAATGAAATAAAATTAACACACTTAAAAGCTAATTTAGAAAATCAATTTCCAGGGGGGGAAAAAAAAAAAAAGAAAGAATTAACCATTTGGGGGAGTTTACTTCCCATACAATGTACCTTCAAGATCTTACTTATCTGGCCTTGGCTATGCACACGAGTCCTCTATTTTCCCAAGCAGTGTGGATTCTTTTTTTCCTTATTTGAAAATATTACATGAATTTCACACATATTTGATTTTCTTCCTTAACACACACAGCAAAGGAGCATGCCATGACCTCTGCTGCTGCTCTTGAAAGGCATTTTTTACAAGGTAATTGCCGTACAATGCATTGAAATTTCATGTTCTGAAGTTTAAGAGTCTTACGGATTAGTTAAACTTCATTGCAAAAGCAACTAGGAAAACTTATTGTGACAATTTACTAAAGGCAATTTCTAACAAAAAGAAATTATTTTTTGTGCTTCCTGTACATCCTGTATTTGGCTTCTGCTCTGATGTTAGTGAAAAGAGGGAGTTACTGCAGAAAAGCAAAACAAAACAAGACTCTATGTGTAGGTAACACATCAATGGATACATTCAACACTCCCCTAACTAACACTTTTTTCAAGTCCGTAAGTCTCATGGGAAGGCTGTAAAGAACAATTAAAGCTACCAAATCATCTTCTGAGGGAGAGGAGGCTTGATTAGATAAAAGGAAATTCTACAGAGGAATCCCTTAACATCTTCAATTACACTGATATCACTCCTACCTTCTGAGGACTTAACAGAAAAATGTGATGCTGCAGAAGCATCTACTATGTAAAAAGCATTTATGGAAAGAAATCCACAGACACATCTTGAGGGAATGAATTCTAGCACAGCTTTCAGAATCAATGTTTTACTCTAATGCAAACCAGCTTGAAGTTCGCTAGTTTTACTCGTAATTCAAGACATTGTTAATTTCTGTAGTATTTTGGTCTTTTTCCTATCTGCTTGTTCTTTAAATAACATTTCGTGGCCTGGAAAGATACAAGTCAGATTTCCTGAAAAGGGACTGTGATTTTAATATTGGCAGCATCTGATCCTGTGTGTTTCCGGCAGATAGAGCAGGAACATCACCTGATTTCTGCAGTTGTGCTCTGGCCTTAAGAATCATCCAAAAGCCTACGAGAGCAGGAATTTGCTGCTTTGTGCCAGGTAATCCAATCTCCAAGTGTCTGTAGTAACTAACTCCTCTTTTTGCAAGGTTACTTATTCAGGTGAGTTCAGCCTGCCTTACTCAGGTCTGCCTGGGTAGCTAAGAGCATGCAGCTGCAGCTCTAAAAAGATTAACTAAAAGGACTGCCAAAGTGAAGGGAGAGAAGAAGCAGCTCCTTCCAGCCATGCCAGCTGAACAGCATCTGCAAGAGCAACCAAAGCAGTGCCTCCAGAGCTTCAGGGTCCCACTGGGAAGACCTATTTGCATGAAAAGAATTGCTATTTCTGGAATAGTTACTCAAGTCTTACACAACACCTCTTACCAGTTGTGTTATCTGCTTCAGAAACTGTAACACTGTGCACTACAGCACACTTGGAGAAACAGGGAAAAAGCTTTTTATAGTACAGCATAAACCTTAAGGGGCCATGCTGCAGCTGGGGCTATGTTCATGAATCAACACCGTGCCTGATGCCTAAAAAATAGTGACAACAGCAACACAGAGATGATGATGGATTTATCCAAACCCTTGTGTAAACAGGATTCAGAAGAACAATGTTAAACTGACTTATATGACTTGATACAATCAGCGCCAAAAGACAAAACACTGCAGCATTGAGTAGCATTCAAAAGTTCATACACAGGTTACTTCCCTCACCTCTAGTTAAAAAACCAATCCTTCACAACGTGTCCATTTCCTTGGCTGTTTAAACACGGTGTTAAAAACAACTGAGTATCCACCTCAAGTGGTCTTTCAAAACCCCAGCTGTGAACCAGTATTACAGCTGGCTATTTCTGACAATTAAAGTTGTACATAAGATTATCAACAGGTTTTTGGATATTATTGTGCTGGGGACCAGAGTTGTGAAAACTGCTTTGCTTCCCTTATGCTCCTGTCTTCCCTCATATGCTTCCATCTGCATTACCTGTACCGAATCTACAATCCTCCACCACTCACCCTTGCTGAATTCCTCATAGCTCTTTTATTCCACCTTTTCCTCTTCTCCTTATATGACATTACAGGGGAGGAGTGCTCACAGCACATCATTTCAGGTAGGAAGCTGACTTTCCTATTTGAACAATGGCTATAGCATCTCCACCCCACAGCTGAGAAGAGAAACCTCCCCAGCAGCAGTGCAGGAACCCACGCACAGCCTAGAGGAGGCTGCCAGGCAGCCCCAGCCTAGCAGGCAGACGAGCCTGCTTTCTGATACCTGAAGGCAGGCAAGGCAACCTCCCACACTCCAAGCCCACTCTTTAAGCAGGATTGAAATCTTCTTGAACAAATAAAACCTAAAAACGAAATACCATTGAAATATACCTTTTTTTAACTACTATATAACCCTTCAAACAAAGGACTCACTTTTTCTACTGGCCAAAAGTGGAGAATGGCCGAATAAGCACTTGCTTTCCTTACGGTATGAGTGCTGTATACAAATGAACACAGGGAGGATATTGTGCCATTCTCCACTGGCTGCACTAAAGCCAACATGTGAACATCATCCTGGTGCAACAACAAGGAGAGCTGTGGGGCTAACAGAAGGAAAGCTCTGTATGGAACTGCGGGGGGCTGTACTGCTGGCAGGAACTAAAACCAAGATGAGGGATTTCTATGCAGACACGAACACTGTGTGCTGCTCCTGTTTCTCCCACAGGGCAAGAAGGCAGGATAAAGCATACGCTACTGCTGAAAACCACAGCTAAAGAAAGCAGGAATTTACTGATCACAGTGAAAGACACAGATATGGAAAATGTGTCCAAGCAAACCATTATTTATTTTTTAGGAGCGGAAAAAAATTCTCATCAACCCATATGCACCTACAAGACTCACCTATCTGTACAGTACATGATCAGTGGCAAATTGATTCAGAACAAGTCAAAAGGCTGATTATAAAGCAATCACAAGAAAAATCAGTTCATACTCTTCCAAGTCCATAGCAAGACATGCCAAACCATAAGTAAAGTACACTGGAACAGTTTACCTGGACTCTTGGACTACTAATGTAAAGCTAATTTTTCTTTCCTAGTTGTTTCCCTCTCATGCTGAGCAAGCAGTGCAGCACCTCAGACTTTGACCTTAGAATACATTTCCTGTAGCCTAGCATTTACTCCACAGATTTAGCTGAAATCTTAAAAAACATATTACCTATCTTTTAGTTAAAAATAATTATCATCTGTTCATTTGTAACAGGTCTGAACTGAAACCTTTTAAAATGCTGGATTGTATTGACTTGCAGACAGGCTTTTATAGATTTCCTGATGTCAGCAGCTTTTGTAACATTCCTGAAACTTAGAACCTGATGACCCAATTTCTGTTGGTTTTCACCTTGACACACTTTATTAAAAAAAATAAAATCACAGCTTTGCAGCTTGAAGCAATTTCTCACAACTAAATTAATAGCTCCCGGATAGAACTTAAAATGAAAAAAAACTGCCATGAGCTACAGCATAAATTTCTAGGTGAAGTTCAAACAGCACCTAAGCCTTTCAGCTAAGTTTTTGCTCACAAATGGTTTGACCATTTTTTCAATGTCCAGTGATTTCTGAAGCCTGTTTGATACACATGTGCTAGTTTTAGACAGTTATTCTCATATGAAAGTGGTTCTTAAACTAACATCACCGTTCCTCTTACCACCACTAATATCGTCTGATACTTTTAAAGGCAAACTTGCTTGGAGTCAAAACCAGAAAGAAAAAGAACATTGTTTCACACAGCTGTTTTTGTCTTCGTTGACAATCACAGACAGGTTTTTTGCAACACAAACTCAAGTTTTACATATCAAAACACAAAGAAATAAAAATGTAAAATATTTTCCTCCTGTACTGACACTTTCTTCCAGCTCCTCTCCCGTACTAAACAAACTTTTTAAAGAGAAATCCTCCTCTATCCACCCTCTCCCCAAAAAGTGATAAAATTTTACCTTGTTGTGAATATAGTTGTCTTGAGTATATAGGAGAGTTTTAATTTAAGCAAGATCACATTATTTAAGTATTATTTAAATACTAATACCTATTGGGTTTGCCCAAAGACATTTTCTCTCCATGCACTTCCATGTGAAATCCATAAGGACAGAACAGTCAGGTATTCATCATGATTGAATTCCACAAACAGCAGTAAACATTCAGGCTTGAGTTTGATGCAGGGAATTCTATGTGATCTATACAGAGATTTTCCACTTGCTTTAAAGCATAAACTGCATAAATTCTCTACTAGCAGATACATTTGCCCAAAGGATGGCATCACAAATTGTTCTTATTTAGGTTTCACTTAATGCTTCAATAAATCCATATACATACACTTATTCTACAGTGCCTTCCAGGTATTTATGTATAATATACAACTGTCTGTGTGCATGAGCATGTACAAGCTTCCTATCCTCAATATTACAATGCAATTCTTAGCTTTCCAACTATGGTCTTAAATAAAAGAGAAAAACTTCTGTTGTTTCATGCAGTATTCTTTTGAATTACCTCAAAGAGTTATTTAGTGCTTTTTTCCCCCTAAATATGTAAGAATTATTTCTTGAAATTACTATTTCCCAAAATTCCTGGAAGCTTTCCAACAACAAACTTCTCTCACCTCTCTTCAAAGACTGCATTATTACTTCCCTTGATACTAGTTTCTCTGCTACAGGCTCTTTGCCTTCATTCCTCCACCTTTGAATAACATGTATCAGGGAATAGAACAAATCTTCATTCTCCTGGGAGGAAAGGTTTTACCTGTTTGATCCCAGCAGCTCACCACACCTGGATCAGGGGATAGCTCTGCCACAGCACCACTCACTGCTGATCAGCCTCCCTTCAGCCCCCACCACACCCACGGATGCCAAGGGGCCTCAACGCCAACTCACAACACAAAAGATCTCGCTAAAGGTTTTCTTTGGCAGGAGAAGGTTTAGAAGAGCATGATACACTTTTCAGTGCAGCATGTGGGAAAAAATGGTACTGTTATTTGGAAATTTCCAAATGTTATTTAGAAAAATGTCAGTGAAAGAGCTTCTTCAGCTTCCCACTGTGCCATCCATAGCATTTGAAGCATTTTTCCATTTCAAACAATTAAGATATCAAGATCAAGGTAGAAGTACAACATTAGAGTGTCTACTAGAAGCTATTAAGAACCAGTCAAACAGCAAAAGCCAGGGAAATACATCTGATTCATATCAAGAGTCACTCTCATATTCTAAAATTGGCTGTGTGTACTTCTAAGGAAATTCAGAAATTCAGAATTTTTCCTTCTTCTGATATACATTTTAAAGAACTCATACAAATTTTTTCCAGAGAAAGAGCAGAAGATGTACCTTCACTTGATTTAAAAGAGCAACTTTGGACAAAAATAAACAGCTGGATCCATTTTTGCTTTTTTCAATTACTGGAGAGATAGATATTCTAAAAGAAAAGGATGTGTTTCTCAAATGTTTAAAGAATACTAAAGACCTTATTTAATTTATCTGAATTGTCACTTATTAAGCCAGCTGTAAAACACGAAGAATGATGAATAGCTGCACTCTTTGGGATTAGTTTTGCATTCTACTTAGCATCTATTTGTCTTCTTTATCTCCCAAAAACCATGGTGACACCAAGCTAGACACATTTTTCATTGTTTGCGCCTTCTTTTCTTATATGGAAAGTTTGATTTAGAGCTACCTTATTTCTTTTAAGCCAACACACAGTAATATCTCTATAGCAAGTAGAAGGCAGTTTGGGGAAACCAACTTTGTCTTGGTTTTGCTCTTTTTTTGTCAAAAACAAACTCAATGAGGAGCTTCTGATAGCAAATTCTTCTCTCCAAAATTGTCTGCCCTGCCAGAGAAATATTCTTTCTTGAGAACTTAAGACACATACAACAAAGCAACAAAATGCAACAAACACCCCAAATTCCTTCTGCAGAGGAATGAGGCTGAGGCTTGTGTGATGCTTTCAGACAACCTTTATGAAGACCTGCTGGAACCTGCAGGTTGTTGCCAATGGGATGCTGTTCTCTTTCCCAAGGCTGTGTTCTTCTCGCTGCATCCTTCCTTTCCTAGACTGGCAATTATGGAATTGTGTGATCAGTTATCAACAATTCAGAAAGAAGTATGACTTTAAAAGGGGAGAAATTACAGTGCTTGACAAACAGCCAATTCTCTTTCAAGGTCCTGATCTACTGCAGTTTAGGAAGCTTGAGCTGGTTTTAGCGCCTCCAGTTACTTCCTCCTGCTGAGCTCTAACTTTGGAGCTGGACATACTGAATATACTTCTTCTTTTCTCAGTTACCTTTCCCATGTTTTCCAGAAAGTTCTCTCTTGGAGGCTTGCTTGCTTTAACACTTTTAGGTGACAAAAGAGCAAGTGCCAGTAGCTTGTCCACTATTATTTCTGGCAAATGACAGCTGCACTGTTTAACATCAAGAGTTGTCACCAATCTGTCTTCAAACCCGCACTCTATCTCAACTCCAGGGAGGGTTCAAGACAGAAAACATGGCCTTACAGTTCTTGCACACAACTTTTATCAAGTCTGATACCAACGCAGTTCAAATAAACCAAAGAACTGACAAAGATGTTAGGTATATGTGGCAGTTGAAATATAAACCAGAAAGCATTCTGCTGTCTAAAATAATTAAAAAAAAATATCCCAAGGAACTAGCAAGGTGTCCTTGCAAGAAAGAATGAAATATCCCCCAAAACCCAGAAACTCAAATAAACTCATTGTATTCGAACATTCTGAATTGAAAATAAACCTGAAGACATCCCAAGAGATATGTTAATAGGAGTTTTAATGAAACATTTTAAATTCAGCTCCCAAGACAAACTCAAGAAAGTTTACTTCTATTCTGTTCTTTCTGGCAATATCTGGGAGTTGAATTCGTGCAACTTGGCCAGACTACACTACTAGCAGTAGTAGTGGGAGATGCACCCACTTTCTCCTAACAGAAAACCCTGGTATCAGTGACTGAGAAAAATTGCTGCTGTCACTGCACTTTGGAGCTATGAGAGCAGCCAGTTCTCATGGTGTGTGATGGATGCTAAGTAATAATTATAGGCACATGCAACCTGAAACTATATAGTGGCTTCTTACAGCATCTTCTCCCACAAGACAAGAGGTAAGCTTCAGAGCTTTTGATAAATCACGAATTTAATGAATTTTACTCCATGTTACCTTCAAGACAATGCCGAAACAGTAGCAAGATGCAGTGACACATTGCACTTCTCAAAGTGTTTGCAGTAGAGCAGCTGCTTTGAACTCCTTGAAGCAACCAAATCATGACATAACATTTTATACTCAGTCTTTTATTTACATGTAATCATAATTCAAGAGCTATTTACTATTCCATGCAGACAGCTTGTGAGCATGCTGGTCTAATGAGACAAAGTACCATTAAACTAGGTATGCAGAAGCATGTAGATTCAGTAACCATCATCATAGACTCCTCATCTATTACACCAAAAAACCCTTTAAAATTCCTACAGTAAATCTATTACCTTGCACCAGCTTAAGGGTATCCCTATTGCCCTATGAACAGAATGGTCAGCCTGAAGTTTAATAAAACACCTGAAGCTTTTTACATACACAGTCAAGAAGGAAGAATCTGAGCTAAAAAACGTGCAAACCCAAACTAGAACCAGCTGGATACTCCAAAGAAAGAAGTCTTAATACTTTACTAAAATAATGCTGTTTGTTTTAAAAAAATACTCTCCCTCAAAATACTGTTTTAAGACCTTACATTTAAATACATACGGATTTTTCTAAATTTGATTCCTCTTGTTTTGCTTTACATTTAAAAAATACCTTGAGCACTGCAGTCATTAAAGAGAAGGGAGTGAGAACACTTTATTTTGTGCCAATAGTATTATACCAATTTTGTACCCCTGCCTATTTTAGAACCCATTTATTATCAGTGCTCATAAAAATTACCTTTCTCTAGGTAGATCAGCAAAACTTCTACTTCTATACTGTCTCATCTGTAAATTTGGTACCTACTGATTTTTACTGAAAAATACATCCACAAGTACATTCTGTTTTATTTGAATTTGTAAATATTCAAGAAATAACGGAGGAAGAGATTACTAACATTTTTTTTCCTTTTATATAAAGGCCCAATACTGAGAATGTATTCCCCTCTGCTATTTGAGACCTTATACTCAGTAAATTCCTGCTTTCCTAAATTACATTTTCTCATGATTCAAGTACATAACTTCATTGTGTAGGCTGCAAATATGGTGGGGGAAAAAAAACATTTTTTAAAAATGTCGAGTACTATCAGATTATTATTTTGTGGCAAGTTTTCCACCTACATTAAAACCCACAGATAGTGAAAGTCAAAAGGAGCTGTGTTACACACCAGATTGGCTCCAGAGGGAATGGAATTACTGGTTTTGTACTGAATTTAGAGGGTTTTTTTAACCACTTCACATATTCAAAATTGAACCTGGAAACAACTGTACTTTAAACTATTTGTGCTGTATTAGAATAGATGCTTCACAGCAGCCAAATTAAAATGGTTTTAATTTTCCAAGTTACTCTGAATCTAATACTCCCAAATGCTCTACACATTTAATACTATTTTTGGTTGATGATTAGTGCTTGAAGATATCTAAAGAACTTCTTTTTTTTTTTTTAAACACCAAATACCATAGATCCCTGAAATAAAATGTAGACGTTTGAAAATGCAGTTTCTTGTCATGCAGCTGAGTTCAAAGTATGCCTGAACCTGCCATAAAGGACTTTATTTTTAGGGGATCGGGGCTAAACTGTCTCTGAGAGCAAGCCTCAGGGTAGAGTCTTGCTTTGACTTCTATTACACAATGTGTTCTCCTGCAAATAATAGCAGTTTTTTCTTCAAGGCAATTATACATGTTTTAAAAAGAAACCCTTATATAAGCCTTTCACAATTCAGGAAAGAGTAATTAACTTGCATAATTGTTTGTTGTGACCTGTAGTTTCAGTAATGCAGCACAGCAGGCCTTTAAAATGTTCATGCACAGGCTGCTATACAGGATGTGTGAGGAAAGGATGCAAACAGTTTCACCCTCCTTTTCATCTATACACATCCCTGTCATGGCAGCAAACAGAGGGTAGATGTAAGAGGGGATGACCTTCAAGAATAGATCTCAGATACTAATTTTATTTAATAAATTTTATTCCTTCCCTCAAGACAGAATACTTCTCCAAGGTATTATGGTTGGCTGAGCAGAGCAAGAGGAAACACAAATTAAAAGTCCCTTTAGAGTGGCATACATATGACTCCAGACAAATGAGAGACAGGAATTTGCATACGATGTATGACTAAACAAACATCAAGAGAGGTTATAAATCCAAGTTAAAATGCATACATTAATTCTAGAAATAAAACAGAAAGTTTGAATGAAACAAACCTGAAACTTAAAGTAACTGAAAAAAAAAGAATAACCATGCGAAACCTTTGTAGAAGAAAAATCCTTTTCCATTACTTCAAAACTGACAGATGGCTAGCATTGCAGTTTACAACTCAGAAATGCTAGTCCTATTACCTCCTCTTCACTGCACCTTCAAGCAGGAAAGAAGGCTACTACGTCAGACCAACTGCCCTGGCCTCAACTTGCTCACTAACCTCACATTTCTCAATTCTACATTCACTACTCTCCTTTTGTTCCTTCTCTTTTCAGCACTTAAAATTTGCTTTATTTCAAATGACATCTAAATACATTATTTAAGTGTCAAAGCAAAATTAGCAGATGCATGCTCTTGCCTAGTAGCTCTTCTGTACAATTAATAATTGAAAATCTGCTAAGTAAAAGCAGGAAATCCTAGATATCAGCTTCTTGCTTACCTTTCTTCTCCATTACTGAAATCCTCCTTTTGATAACTACCTTAAATGATCATCTCATGTAGGCATGCTACAGCAACACCACGCAGGATTTTAAAGAAATGCCACGCCCTTGCAATGTTACCAGACTCTGGTGCCCAATAAACATTGCTTTGCACTGACAAAGTCAATCTGCCCATGGAGCTCATCCCTGTAAGAGCAGTTACCAGAATCTGAGTCCTAACGTACACAGGGGCTCTGATGGATACAGTTCACCAAGAAAACAAAAGCTGCCTCTAATTTGAATCCATACCACCTCTACACATCACCATATTAAAATATGGCATCTTGAACATTTATTTATATTCACCTTTGCTGTATGTAAGGCTACTGCTAAAACCCATCTGCAATGGATCAGCCTGCACCACCAGAGCCACAGGGCACTGCCAGGGCACTCAGTAACAGTGGGGGACACCAGAGAAAGCAGTCATGGTCCTGGCACTCCCCTCCCATCCTCCATGCTCGCCTTGGTGCATCCCTGCCTGAAACCCACCCCGCATACCTACCCCACTTCTCTCAGTGAAGCTAATTCAGAATCAAACTAAAAGGGAGCAAATTAACGCAGCAGAAAAACCCACTTCAAATATAGGACTGCGTTTCCAAAAGCAGCCTTCCATTTTTAGAGCAAGAGCTTTTAAGTCCTCTGCTTGAGACATCTTGACTGCTACTTTCATGAAAGCTGAACGCTTCCACCTCCCATGGAAATTAGCAAGTGAGGTGGGTGCTCAGCATCTCAACAAGCCATGGCAGTACTTTTGCAAAGGAAAAATGTTAAACCTGAATCACCTTCAATTAGGAGGTGCTATTCAGTTTTAGAAAGCACATAAAAAATAAGCTATTGGAAGTAGAAAAAAAAAGAGAAAAATTAACTCAAAAGATGAAGTGAAAAAAAGCAGCATTGGAAAATGCATTTAATGCCTGCATCCCCAGACTCTCGATTTTTCATAGCCTTGGGGATGTGCCAGCATGCTGAAAAGATGAAAGTTAACATTCTTCCAAAGGGGTTACACAGATGACATGCTACTAGCCATCAACAAAACAGTAATTACAATGGCTTTACATTTATTTGAGAATATTTTTGACTAATAGAGTTCCATAAAAGACTGTTAGATATTTTGTTATGGTGGCATTTTTACATTGTGCGCAATTTGCACTCTACACAAGGTCTAAAATTTTAACACACCCAAAGGCTCCACTAGAACTGGGTATTTAGGTCATTTATATTACTGCAGTGAAGCGTCAATTATTTCGTCTGATACTCCTAGCCGTTCTGTAATTTGCCAAGAGTAATGTTTTCCGTCAGGAAACTCTGGCAAGTCAATAAGCACAGGCTTGATTTGACTTGAACTGGCATCAAAGGTTAGAAATGGAGAGGGCGAATGTGAATCTTCACTGTAAAACTAAATGCTCTGTCTTGTGGGTGGTTAGCCACGCTTCCTGCTCCTTCTCCTCACCAGCACTGTTCTCTTAATAGATGCAAGGGAAGAAACATAAAGAAATTTCTGCCTGTCGATGAAAAATGTCAATTTAATAAATGCTACACAGTGAACTATGAAGCAACATAAGCAAAATATGCTGGACAGTTAGTAAAGGGTTTCAAGGGACAGGAGTGACCACTGAAATAAACTCAGAATACAAGAATGGCAACATTTGGTTTACATACACAGAGAATAAATCAGGATTTTTTTGACTCACTCTTTTCTTCCCACAGGGACAGCTTGGTCCCTGTTAGCTCCAAGGTATCCTGGGTCTTCCCCAGTTCTGCCCTTGGTAGCTGTTGAACTGTTGCCTAATTCCTGTCAATTATTTTGTTCCTAAGTCCATAAGAGGAATAGAAACCTCTATCTGTCACTTTGACCTTCCTCTTCCCTTTGCAGGGAAAAAACAGGATGGAGAGGTCACTGACACTGTTGGAACCCTAGAGGCTGAGAATTTCAGGCTTTCTGAGCTGAGGAATACTGACCCTCAAGCAAGCACCGCATTTGACTTGAGGCCTTGGAACAGGCTTCCGAGATTGAGTGACAGCACAGGGGTCGTGGGTGTGTAGTTTGAATAGTATTGTGCGATTTCACAGGGTAAAAAACCTTAGATTTAAGATTTTAGTATATAGTAATGTGTGTGAGCCAAGATGGAGGATTTAAGGCGTTGTCTAAGCCCTTCTTCACCTTCTTCTTCATGGGTTTGGGTAGTTTTCTGTAACTGGGTGAAAAAGGCCTACATTGTGGGCCTTGGGTGGTCATTGTTGGGTCAAAAACATTATTAATATAGGTGTCATCTTGTTATTGAGTATTTGGTACTTAAATAACCTTGGAAAGAGTTAGAAGCACTTCACTTTACCTCCATTTTCTAACTTGCTAATTGGAGCTCACACCTCACGAGACTGCACATAGATAAGAAACAATAAACGTCCAGGTCTTAACTGGACATCTGTGTTTCTCATGTCTTAATCCTGACCTTGGCAGAGAAAAAGAAACCAGAACTACAACATGACACCATCCTCTCCACGCTGATTTTGAGACCAACAGAATTCAGTCATTGCTGGATGAACCAAGAAAAATTAATTTTTTTTTACCCCTATGTATGAGGTACAAAGAGTTTTGGAAACGACATGAAGGCTACAACATCCAGCTTTTTTAAGAACATGGCAATAATAAAACAGCAAATAAAACCAAACCCAGGGGTTTGAAAACCTAAACCCCTAAATGTTAACAGGTAGTTAGAACTACAATACTTATTTTAAAAGCTAGTGACTTGTGTATTGTGTAATTTAAGCATCAGCAACTAAATTTGCTTCTGTCTGTTTTTTTGGGGTACGATTTAATGTGCCAAACCACAAACTGTATCCATGCAGAACACGAGTCTAGAACAATTAAAAAAATCACAAAACAAGTAATAGCATATACGTTTGTAACAGTTGCCCTACAGTCTTCATTTTCATTACCCTCAAGACTTGACTGTGTGTAGATGGATGCTATTTTTCTTCTGCTTTTTGTTTCTTCTGTCAGTATCAAAAGAATGTCGTCATCATCACAATCTGCCTGTATTTTCTGTCACTCTCAGCTAGTGATCAGACCAATCTATTGGCAATCTAACCGGCATTTCAGTTAGCAAAATTACTCTTTCATTATTGAACAACCAAATAACCATTTCTCTCAGGTAGTCATACTCCTTGTCAGTCCCCAAGAACGCTGCATCCATGAACAGAAAACAGAAAAAACAATGATAAATCAAAAACGGTAAGAACATTGACAGTAGATTAGTAATACTCCTAATAGTCTTCAAACTGCTTTCTTTTGAATAAGACAAACAAAAGAAATCCATTTGCTTAGAGCTTTCACAAACTGCGTATTTTGAAATTTCAAGTCAAAATAAGGGGCACAGATGCTATGATCAAAGAGCAGCTGCTTGCTTAATCCATCAGGAAAATGATGCAAACGAAAGCTTAAAGGAGTAAAATGGTGAGAATTCAAATGTTGAGGCTATAATTTTTATTAACTGAAAAAATAGAGTGTGCTTTTCAAAAAACTGCAGAGAGGTAAAATAATATGCAGACATTAAAATGCTGATTGACTCCCAGCTTCAAATATTGTATTAAAAAAGCCATATAGCAAATATAGTGTCTTCCTGGTGATTGGAGCTCCTTTCACTTCACAGCTGCTACAGAAACTGTCAGATTGTTTGGGTTATAGAACACAGACAGTGTAATTTTTTTTATCAAATGGCTTGTGCATCCAATTAGTTATTTAATACAACCAATGGTGCAAGTAGCCAAGTGGAACAGGTCTTATTTACTAAATTTAATGAGGTAATTTGTTAGGAAAAGTTACTGTGAAATGGCTGAATGAAGAATGAACTAAAATTACAGGGTAAGGAAAGCAGGTTATGTTCAGCTCAGATATATAATATTATTAGATGAACTGAAGACTTTCCCCAGGCTAGCACCTGAATTTGAGAGCTGGGTCCAGTGCTAAAATCTGAAAAAAAAAAAAAAAATTAAATACTCATCGCAATAAAAAGTTCATATTTGAATTACTGCAAATGTAGTTACATCAGCAAGAAACTGATACACTCAATCTACAAAGCCAGGTCATTTCTGCCAGCTCTGTTGAGTCTTTTATGTTGTCAGTGCAATGTAAAGTACCTGCCAAAATACAGAAAAAATTCAACCTAAACTAATGGTTTAAAAACTCCTGAATCTTATGAAACTGGCACGAGAGAAACCTTTACAGTGCGAGACACAAGTCTTTGCATCCACAAGCATGTTAAGCATAGAGCAGGAGTCAGAAAGATAATTTGAGGAATATTTCCTTAAATGAAAAGCACTGAAGACACTGAACACTGATTCATATCTTGTTGAAGTATGCTGCACAAGGAGTTTCACAAATTTCATGCAAACTGACAGGCAAGGATGCACCACCAAGAAGGCCTCCCAAAAGAGATCTAAATTGGTGCTTGACATTTTGTCTTCCCAGTGTACATTCAATGTCCATTCCTGAAAACAAAGTAGCATGTCCAGCACAAATTTAGTTTAACCCTAACCAGTAACAGAGATCAATAAACAATAGTTTTAACTATTAGACAGTGTTTGGATCTTGAGTGTTTGGATTCTTTTTGGAAAAAAGAATAAATATCAAAATTTCCCTAATGGAGATTATGCAAAGTACAGCCATAAAAATTGATTTTCACCTAAACATAATAATTCATATGTAAAATTCAAAAACATAACGGGCAATTTAATATTCCTTGGCAGAAGATCTCCTGTGGTACTTTGGTCCTTCTACTTCCTGACTTGCTAAAAACAAAGGATTCACTTGGCAGCAGTGAAGTATTATTATACATACAGTCCAGCTGTGGAGCCTAAGCCATAAAGGAAGAGAAAGACATGAACCATCTAACTAAAGCTGCCTTGGGACACTAAAAAGACTGATTTAATCCCAAATTGATTCAAAACATTTTTAACTGGAACTAATACAACATTCGGGTATTCTACATCAAGACTGAATGTTTCGATATCTCCTGGACACTTATTTTCAGCTATATACTATTTTCATAAAAACTAACTGCAGATTATTTTTTGTGAGGAAGAGGCAATTACCACAGAAAAGAAAGGAAATACTAAATTTATCATTTAGTATCATTTAATGTATCATTTAGTATCATTTAATGCATTTCTGTATCATTTAATTAAAATATAATTAGGCACAGTTAAAAACAGAAAAGCTATGAAGTCTTTGATGCACAGTAAATAGTTGCTTTTACGACATCATATAAAAGTAGACTAGCATCCTTACAAAACTGATCCAAAAATGATACACCCTTCTAAGATTAACTCTCCATCAATTTAAAACTAACATTGAATAAGACTATAAATAAGCAAAGGTGGCCTTTGTCAGGAGAAATCTGTTGTCCACCAGAAGATACAGCTGAAGAAGCACAATCTAGGCACTTTACAAACACACCAGCAATTAACAGACCATTCCAGACTGCCTCTAGATTGATGGTATTAATGGCTGGCATGAACAGTGGCAAGTTTTAATGGCTCTTATTGCTCAATATGCAGAGTTTGTAGTTTTTGGGGCACACAAAACAAATGGATTTATACTGAATTTGTTTTATGTTTCCATGCATCTTTTATCCTTGCTTTTTCTTTCATTGTCAGTGCTACCTCTATACCTATTGAGAGCCATCTGTAACTAAAAGGGTCATTTTTCCACTCCATTCAGTGCTTGTGAGGCCACACACCTGGAACACTGTGTTCAGGTTTGGTCCTCACTATGCAAAAAAGATGTGAACAGGCTGGAGAGGGTCCAGAGAAGGGTCACAAAGATTACCAAATGACCAGGATGCCTGTTATAGGAAAATGGCTGGGAGAGCTGGGTGTATTCAGCCCTGACAAAACAGGGTTTAGTGGACACCTTATCACCATGTTCCAATATTTAAGGGGCGGCTACAAAGAAGATGCAGATTGGAGATTCCCTTTCTACAAGGAGTCACATGGAAAATCCAAGGGGTAATTGGTACAAGTTACTTCAAAGGAGATTCTGACCGGACACAAGAGGAAATTTTTTCATAATGTAAAAAAAACAGTCATTGGAATAATCTCTCCAGGGAAGTGGCAGATTACTCAACACTGGACACCTTGATGATCCAGCTGAACAGGGTGCTGGGCCATCTTGTCTAGACTGTGCTTTTGCCAAGAAAGGCTGGACCAGATAATCCTTGAGGTCCCTTCAAACCTGGTACTCTGTGATAATTCAGTACTTAATTTATTCAGACATACAGCACTTTGAAAGAGAAGTAAAATAAATGCAAGTATGTGGTAATGTAGTAGAGAATACTAGTAACAGAAAAAAGTCTCTCTCCAACTCCAGAAGCACATTAAAACAATTTTAACTTACTGAAGACTGATGAGGTGAAAGGCTTGTGACATATTTGAGAGAAAACTGCTCCCAAATTAATTACACTACACTAATTTAACAGCAATTTTTTCTCTTATGTCTTCTCAAATGCCATTTTTAAATTTTAGAATATACATTTATAAATACTACTTTTCAGCTACTTTGGTGCTTTACTGAAATAAAAAAAATGAACAGTGCTTTACTGAAATAAAACCACTGAATGGTACCAATTACCTTGAAGTTCTTTAGTTGTGCAGAAATGCCATTAAATACTCTGCATAATAATCCCACTGCTGAGATTGCTCTGAAAAACAATCAGCTTTTAGAATAGTCCAGCAGAACATTACTTCCATTTCCTTGCGAATATCTGAGATAACTAATCAGGTGGTTATATGCTGAAAAATACTAACAAAACAAAACAAAACAAAACAAAACAAACAAACAAACAAAACAACAACCAAAAAACCCCAACCAAAAACAACCCCCTATCTTTTCAACACAGTTGTGACGTCAGAACCAAAACCAAGATTCAGAATCATTAATGACATAATTGGAAAAGTTCTTAATTTTGAGCTCTTAAATATCCAGATACTAAATCTAAAAACTCAGGAGAAAGAAGATGTTTCTATAGTCTGCAATTTTATTTCAGTTACAAATGCTACTTAAAAGCCTACTTAAAACAGAGCCCTAATGCACTTGAAATTTGGCTTAGAGAATACTATGAACTGTTGAGTAATGGCAGTCTATCTCACATGACCTGTCACATAGCAGTTAAGTTTTCTTTAATTCTCAGTATTTTAAAAGCTAAGTCAAACTTCACAATCAATGTAGAGAATAAACAGGTTAATTTGCAAAGTATTTCACCTATCTATTGCAGGCACCTCCCTTAGGACTACATTAATAACACTGATTATAGTGACTAAATTGTCAGTGGCCATAAAACTTAAGGTGACTGACTCCCATCAGTTTTTACCTGTTTTTCTCTGATAGCTACCTTTGGTGAGGTAACACTCGAGACAGACTGCCGTTAACAATCTGGCAAATTTTTTCCTGTACCTCAATACAGAATACAAAAGCAGGTGGCTCAGAACCAACCAGAAATTAAAGTTTTACATATGAATCCACTTCAGAAATGCTTTGTTCACTTCCCCCCATAAACACATGAAAACTCTTAAATATCAATAAAGTAGAAAAACCTCCTTCTTTACTAAAAGGGTTTCTTTTTCTCATTAGTTAGGCTTTTCTGTGATGTGAAGAGGCTGTGCATCAGCTGTTCACAGTGGAAAGCTGGCTCCTAGAAACACTTACAGGGAAGGATGTAGCAAAAATAGGCAAGCTGTCTAGGTGTCCACTGAAGTATTTGGCCCTGTACTCTGATGCAGCATCCACTGCTGCCATCACATCAGAAATCTCAGGTTCTGTGTTTCTTGGTTTAATTAATTACTCTGACAGAAAGCAGAATAGCTCTATTGCAGCCTTTTGATTGAGCCTCACTATGCAAGCAGAACTATACTTGATATCAGTGGCATTTTATAGCTGACAAGTTTGTCAGTTCTAACATGTTAGAATAATCCACAGCTCTTGTGTTATAAACCTGCTCAAAATGAAGTGGAAAAGCATGCTTCTACAAGCTTTAATTCTTCTGCCACTGACTGGATTCAGCACATAGAAAGAAGCAAAGACATTTCATTTTAGACATTGCAACATGCAGAGAAACCAGGAGGTTTCTTCTAATTCTCCTGGTTCTGTGGTATACTTTATAATCTCCTTCATGGATTAATACTATTTATAAGCCCTTTATCCCCATATGAAGGTTCAAGGCACACCGGTCTGGTGTTGAAAACCATCCTCTACTTTTCATCCTAAATTCACTCATGGCTTTCTTGGATCCCATGACTGTCAGCTCTGTTCATCACCACACTCCAGTGGAAAGTTTCCTAAATGCAGGACCTTGGAATTGTAAACAGCCACCTTGGTTGTTTTTTCCAACACTTCACTGGAAATGCCTCACTGTATCTCTCGCAATACACACTTGCTTAGTACGTGGCTGCACAGCCTCAGTACACTAACTGTACTAGCTATGACTAACAGTAAATCCGGCTATTTACTCATTTCTCCTGAACTTCCAGGAGGTATCAGTCATAAACCCACAAGTGATTGCCCTTCTGACTGACTGTAAACTCATGGCTCTTACATCAATCTTCAAGGTCAACTTTTTAATGTTGTTTGCATCTCCAAATTTTACACAATCCGCTATCTCCACAGCTGTTCTTTTAAATCAGCATCACTAATGAAAATATTCTTCAGCTCTTGAGTATGTCTATCCAGTAGTTTCTCACTGGCCTGACTGCTCTGTTTTCAACCTACACACTCACATGACCTGTTTGCCCAATTTGCTGTCTAACTTAAAAGTCTACTGGCAGAATAAAAACCACTTCACTGTTACATATACAGACTAAAGTTACAGAAATGCTCAAAACAAGTTTCACGGAATTCTTTATGTTGGTAGGGGCTTCTGGAGGTCATCTGGTCCAACCTCCCTGCTCAAGCAGAGCCACCTAGAGCCAACTGCCCAGGACCAATATCCAGTCATCTTATGAAGATCTCCAAGGACAGAGACTTCACAACCTCTCTGGGCACCGTGTACCAGCATTCAGCGTCTCTCACAGTAAAACAGTTTTTTTCCTTAGGTACACACAAACGACACATCATTGGCTCATGTTCAAATCTGTGCTTTCCAGGCCCCCAGGTCCTCTTCTACAAAGCTGCTTTCCAGCTGGGCAGCCCCCAGCATAAACTGCTACATGGGATTGTTCACCATGGGTGCAGAATTTACCATTTTTCCTTATTAAGCTTCAGGTTCCTGTCCACTCATTTCTCCCATTGAGGTCCCTCTGGACAGCAGCATGACCGTCTGGCACATCAGTCACTCCTCCCAGATCTGTGCCATCAGCGAATTTGCTGAGGGTACACTCTGCAACATAACCCCAATCACTAATGAAGATGCTGCACAGGAGTATTAACCACTGGCGTACACTGCTAGCTACTGTTCGCCAGCCAGGCTTTGTGCCTCTGAGGTCAGTCAGTCAGTCCATTTTCAGCCCACACTTTGTCAGCTTCTTTATGAAGATGCTACAGGAGACTGCTGGAAGCCTTAATGAAGTCAAGGTAGACAAGATACACTGCCCTCCCTTCACCTAGCAAGTGAGTCATTTCATCACCACTAGCAGCATCTGGCTGCCTGAGCATGACTTTCCCCTGGTGAATCCATGTTAACTACTCCTGATGACTTTCTTGCTTATTTTAAATGCTTTGAAAACACTGGAAAATATACCATCCATATTCAGTACTTTAGTAGTAAAAAATTAACACAGTTAAATCTGCTTTAGTGTAAAACCATACCAACTGAAAATCTATCATTTCTGTGTATACCATGTTTTCTTCTGATTTCAGACATCCTGGTTTTTTTCCCAAGTAACAGAAAGCACAAGTCTTACAATCCACACACATTTTCCCCCAGAGGTATATGGAGAAAAAGAAACTGATTTATCACAAAAGAACACTAGCCATCAAGATCCTAAGCTAATGAGAGATTTTCTACAAAACCTAACAAAATTTCCTCCAAAATCCTGTCCCCAAATCTTTGGTCTCTAATTATTAGAATCTTAGCATGTAACCATAAGTAGACTAATCAAACAAGAAAAACTGCACTTCTTTTCAGCTAAGTATATAAATACCACTCTCTCACGTTTTTTCTCCCAATTAAGCAGTTTGCAAAATTGATAAAGCTTTGGGGGAAAAAAAGAAAAAAACTATTAAAAATTCTAGAACTCTTAGATTTTCAGGATGAAAATTTGTAACCTGAACTCTGGAATAAACATATCTAACAATATATGAAAGGCCTCAGCACCCTCAGGACATTTTTCAATGACCTTAATGTGTCAAAAAGAGGGAGAAGCAGATGACCAAACTGACAAAAAAATGCATGAATGAGAAACAGCAGATCAACTACTTACGGTATCACTGCAAAGAGAGTATTTTTACCACAATTCAGTATATGCTGAAAATTAAATTATTTTCTAAAAAATCATTCATGAAACACCATGTATGATTTTGCTACAAACCTTTCAAAATCTGAACTACACCGGAAAAGAAAAGCACTGAGCTCTGCTTAGAAAACATGACACCACAATGAACTCTGGGGTCAGATAGTGCTTTCTCTTACAAACAGTTTAATTTTCAAGAAAGTTCCCCAAAAATAATTAATAAGTAACTTCACATTGAAAATAGATATTGTTCTGTTTTTCTTCAGAATAAAATTATTCAATTTTCACACCCCAGATAAAACCTTAAAAAAAAAGTCTCGATATTATTACAATAAATTTTCAGAAGATAATGCGAAAAATCTGTGGTTTTATGTTGTCATCACAAAACTGAATACAACTTCTAGTGTTTGTAATATAAGTTAAAAAATGAAACTTTAATTGTGTGGAGATGAATGCAATACCAGCAATTACATGTGGGAAACTAAAGTAGGAGCTAAAGGGGAAAAAGTACTATCTTTTTGTTACTTTATCTCCTCTTTGTGACTGAGCAGCAGCTATGCACAACTGTACAAGGAGACATTCTTGAACCATCACCAAGCAGTTAAATGCTGCTGCTACACTGAACAGCTGCGTAAATTAGCCTCACCACTAGTAAACAGCTTTGAGACTCTTCATATTTTTAATTTTTATTTGCAAATATTTTTATTTTGCAAATTTTTATTTGCAGCTGGTTTCAAGAGATACCTACTTCTTCAAAATACAATAAGGTTAATTCTCTTTGCCAGGTTTTCAAGGACTACAAACAAAAACAAGTACGTTTTACTTGAACCTGAAAAAAACCCTCTGAAATTCTGATACTTTTGGAACCAAGAAATCAACATTCTTCAATTAAGAAAGGAGAAAGCTTTCTTCAAACTCATTTGCAAGCACTACATATTATTTCATCAGTTCAGAGATAAGATATGCTGTGAACCGGTTTCCAAGGTAACTGGGCTAACCATGGGGAAGTCATCAGGGTGATAAGGAACTCAAAACATTTAGGAGGTACCACACGGAAATAGAAGAGAACCTGATGAACCGTAGCTAGATAAGCCTAAAATGTACGTATTTTACACAAGTGAAATAGGATAGATTAGAACAGTGTTTCTAATGTTTAAACTGCAAGTTCATTAACAGCGCCTGAACACCGGATGTGGGACCAGAGGAAATGGCGCTTCTCCCTGAACACCACAAGCATGAGCAGATCAAGCTTTCAGAGGCCATGCAACCCAGGCTGCCTCTCAAGTTTCTGCTGCATGGCTGTCGGGTACAGCAAACCAGGGACATGGATCCCAGCATCAACAGGAAACTTGGACAGTGTTCAAAACAACTGAGATGGCACAAGTATGGGGTTTAGTCTCCATGGGTTTCCCAGTTTAGTTCCACTACAAATGCCACTGAAAATAGGTAAGCTCAATAAATCAAACTTAAGAACTTGTTAAGGGGGGGTTTTTTAGGTTTTAGAGCTTTAGGCAATTTCATTTCTAGAAATACAGTTAGGTAACAATGCAGAAAAAAATTATTTGTGTTTATTATTGTTATTATTATTTATAAATAATTTCTATTTATTATTCCTATTGTTTAAATTATTATTATTGTTACTATATGCAAACCTAATTATCACTAAATACAGTACTTGACATTTACAATTTTTTTATCTGGATGTCATGATCCAGGAAATCTGTGAAAACTAGAAGATGCAAGTGTTTCAGCCACAGAGAAACCCATAATTAAGAGCAAATTAAAACATAACAGAGAGAAACAAAAATAGCTGGCCTTCCATGGTGCCTTCTAGGTGTTGTTTGCTTTTTCCTCCTGCACAAACTGCACAACATACAACATAAATCCATTTATATTATCAATCCACACTGAAATTTGAACTCAAGCAGAACACAACCAACACACGTTCGTAGGCAAGGGTTTTATCTGAGGGCATTCACATATGCACACAACCAGACTGAAAAAAAAAAATTATTTTGTATGCAAAACAGGCAAGTTACTCCCAGTCTGCACAGGGAGGAGAAGACAATTTTCTTCCACACAGGTGGAAGAGAGGCTGTCTGGAAAATATGCTGAGTTGCCGCTAAGTATCTGCTGTTTCCCAGATGGGGCAGAAACTCTTGATGTATAGCCAAAGCCCAAGGACACAACAGAGTGGGCACGAGGGACAGTTTGTCTTCGTGTCAAGACCTAGACTGGGTAGTTCATTTCATTTATGTTAAATGCATCACTGTGACGTATTATATGCAATGGATTCACTTGGCTTCACTTTGTTAGCCTATACTGTGGGAAACTCTTAGTTTTCTTTTTCAGTGCTCCAAATAGCATTTCTGAAGGCTTTTGAAAAAAATCTGAGATAGGAAAGACCAGCTCATAATATCTGAAATACTTTACAGAGCTCAATCCTGTAAGCTGCTTCTCAGCTGGAAACACCATCACCTACTGCAAAAATCCACAGAGTTTCTGTAAGAATGCAAACTAAAAAAGATTAACACTCAGTGCAGATAGTCCTAGATCACACAAAGTTCTCTCTCATATGGTTCTTGTGCACTAATTTCTTAATTTGCTGTACCAGAAAAAAGTTTGATAGAGCAGTAAGATAATTCCATACAATAGCAAAAATATCTTGTGCAGATTCAAAGACAAAATCCTTCACATTATAGAATGCCTCTGGAAACTACTCACAGAACACAATACAAAATACACTTCCTTAATATATCCACACAGAGAAAAAAAAAAAGGCAACAGCAACTCCTAAACTTTTAGCTTGACTAAGGAGAATTCACTGCACTGGGGAAGAGTTGGTAATTTGTGCAGCTCACTAACAGCAGGATGCTACTGTCCTACATCTGCCCACAATTTAGTAAAACAAAGCAAAAAAATTCAAATCAAATATCTGTGGAACACAGCAGCACAAAAAACCCCTCTAGGTCTTATCATCCCATAAGGCACTTAAAAGACTGGCAGTCCAAGGAGCTTCAAGTGGGATGGAATAATTATGTCAGCTTAACATGTCTGCATCAAGCCTCCCAGCACCCTCAGTCTTAGGCTAATACAGGAAGAGTAACACATGTGCTGTAATATGTTTTAAACATGTTACATGCAGTGTAAACATGTTTTAAACCACCACAGGAAAAAGAAAAGGCCACTATCTGTAAATTACATAAAACAACATATAGCCACCTCTACAGAAGGACATAAAAGTGAACAAGCCATCACCTCTAAATTTAAGAGAAAAATCTCTGATTCTTCACATACTGTATTCTGAAAACCAGCTTACCAGAAACCTGCATTTGAATCCAGTGATATACAGAGAACAGGCATTTATTCAGTTGTACACAGGATCCTAGATACACCATCTAATCATGAAAGGAATTTTGTCTTCAAATTGGAAGCTGTCTAAACTACATACTTGAACTACCATAAATAAAATTCTGGGAAAGCACCAAATAAATTCACAATCTCTTGTTGTGAGTAGTATATAATTATAAGCAAATTCTATAACCATCCACCAGCAATTAGCATTTGGAGAGGCAGGCTCAGTAAGGAAAATTTAGGTGGCTTATTTTATTTAACACATAAAATAAGAAAAAAAATATCAGTACATTGTAAAGTAAATTAGTCTTTTATTGGGCACCACACAGCTACAACTAGACTGCTTTTGGTACCAACCTGTCTTGTTTAATTTTAATCCAGGTACACCTAATTTATACTGCTGCCTGCACACATACTCCCCATCTTAAATCTCTTAAGTTTCCAGTTCATAACTTGACAGCTTTATAAGAAAGAAAGGAGAACAGATTCTGGAAACTGTAATTTGTTTCCAACTTTTATTGGCCAAGCATATAATTACATCCACAAAAGATAGTATTTGCAAGGAAGTATCGAGTCACATTGGACTGTTGCAGAGAAGGAAGCACTATCACAAAACACTAGGAACTCAAAGCATGGGTTGGAGCAACTCTCTTTTACTTCCTCTATATTAATTTCAGTTTCAGTTCTGCTGAAGATACCATTGACAGAAGCCCACTCTTGTCAGTCAGTTACATGTGAGGTACAATTGTGTCCACAGTACATTACCTGCCTTTTCATAATTTCTGAAACCTGGTTTCACAGGTAGTAAAGAGCTATGATAAAGTGGGAGGTGTGTTTGGAGACCCTGAGTACCACACAGAAGTTCTCTCAAATCACAGTGGTGCAGGAGAGAGCAGCAGCACGGGCAGGAGGCAAGGGCTCCAGCACAGGGGGCTGCAGGTCCAGACTCTTTTCCTCAGATTTCACTTGTACGTCATTTACTTGTAAGTGTGTGAGCACATATTGTAAACACTGAGTAGTATTTTCCTTCTTAACTGTAGTATTGTGACACCAATTAATCAGTATCATAAAACTCCCCAAAAGTTGTGTTACAGTTTTTATTTTCCATTAAAACTTGAAGGTCTTAATTCTACTCCTCTCTCTTCCACTAATCCCTGTTGCATAAGTAAGCACTACTACATCTTGCTCTGACTGTTTCTCTCCCTACTATTTGCTGTGCTCATTTATATTCATTATGCAAAGAGACATTCTAGCCACGAAGTGAATACCTCGATAAGGCCCTGACTGGGTCTTCAAGACACAAATAAGAAAGCCTATCCTGGTTAGCCTGGTTTTAAAATTATTCCAGCTTCTTTATTCATTGGTGTTTTATTTATCTCTCCCCCACCCTAGCCCTGGGGGAATGCTCCACACTGAAATTGCTTTAGAGTAGTGGAGTTAAATGTTAGCCTTTCTCACCTCCCAGCCACCACTTTCAAAGAGCATAATGGGAGAGACAACATCAACCACAAGAAAAGACAGGTTCCAACTGATATTGTGACTGAAGAAAACAGGATGGAGAAGCGTCCAGAAGACGATTCTGGTTTGAGACACAAATAATACCTGTTATCACTAACTGGGGACTCCAATTCAGTAAAGTACTTATATTCTTATCAATTGGTCAAAGAAAAACACAACATTTACGTACAGACTAAATCAAAAAAAGTGATCAAAAGGTTGATCACTTAAACCCTCCCACAAAATCCAAAGGGAAATGAAGCTGCTGCGATGGGGTGGTGCTACACAAAGTAAGCACAAATATTGACGAAGGCTCTGCATAGGGTCAGGAATCAATCTATTGAGTACTACAGTCTCTCTGACGTCTTCCAGCATAAAGCCCAAGTAAAAGCTGCAAACAGATGCCTCCTTTACTCAGGGCTCAAAGCCTACAACTGCCTTCTGAAGGCAGGCGACTGTCGTATCTAATCAAAAACCCAAGAAAGATCTAACTCTCTTTGTGAAAGCCTATCCAGGAGATGATGATGACAGTAGTGATCACCATATAAAATGCCAAGTGACTGTAATGCTCATCCACTACATGGCAGTTAAAATTTAATTCCCCTTACACTGAAGAATCTCTTCTTAAATCTAACAGTTCCTTATAATTTCATTTTAACAAGTCTTTCAGCACATCTCAGATCCCAAAGCTGCCTCCTCAATGCCTAAAGGAAACAGTCTAAATATTAAGCTACGCAGTTATGTTTGCCCTTGTGTTGTTTCTAGTGCCAGGAAATGCAAAATCATCCAGTACAGACTTCTTTTGGTCCCACATTCAACTGAAACGATGTAAGAACACAATGCAACCTAGAGTGCAGTGTTTAGGTAGATGCTCTTCTAGAAAACTATGGAGGTCCAAGACCCCTCCCTATGCACGTCTTCCAAAGACAGTTACCCCTTCTCTGTGCTCTTTTATTAATCGTATGGACCAGCCAAAGTTTTTACTAAAATGTTACTGTAGATTTTCAACACATCTGAGAAGTTGCTAGCCTTCATGAGATCATGTACATTGCACTCCAAGATCAGTAAGAAATTCATTAAGTGCTAGCAAATAGCTAAACATAATATTGATCAGCTTAGAGGTGTGATGTGATCACGCAGAGGAGACTCACTAGCTAGTAATTAAACTAAAAAACTGCTTTCAACTGAAAGTACTACAGCCTCTTCCACGAATCTGTGCCACTTGTAATAAAATGTCAGGCAAAACCTACAGGATTTTTTTAGTTATACATGCAATGCACTGAGAATTATGAATTGTAAGTAATCTCCTTTATTAATAAAACAGTTTTGCATCTCTTTGAATATTAACAGATATTGAAACTATTTGCAGCAAAGCATCAGTTCATGGTTTCATTAGAGATCTACCTGAAGCAGACGTTTTCTGACACAATTCCTGTAAGCGGATGAAGAGACCATCCCACCAGTACTTAGTATAATTAGACAGCAGAGTACATGTTCAGTGCACTGTTTTAGGCTCCTTGCATAACAGACTACAATTCCCAGGGGTGATTGCTTTGGGAAAGCAAAGTCAAGGCACAGACTAAAGGCCTGCACTTGTTTTTAGTATCTTAGCTAAAAAATATCCTACAGTCTCACTGCTAGACTTCTGGCACAGGTGGCAAGTCCACTGACAATTCATGCAATGGTTCTGCCTCACCTTCTAATAATCATCATCATGCTTCCAGTTATAAGAAAAATTCCCCTAAGTAATCTCAATTTGAGAAGCTTTGTTACCTGATTTTGCTGTATTACACCGCTCTCTGAAGTTCTGTTTATTCCAAACCTTCCCATTCTGTCAAGTTTACTTGCAGTCACACATCCATGAGAAAAGGAAGCACTATCTGTTTTGCAACTCTCCTAATGCCCACGCTGTTCAACACTGCTGAATGCACCATAAGTTCAAAAAAATTAGTGTCTATGAATGATTTTAGGTCACTGCCATCATGATGTCTATCAGGTGCCCCATTACAAATGCACACTTATTTTTTATTCCAAATGGTGCAGAAAATGACACAGGACTCCGTGACGTCGTAATGACAGTCTCCAGCAACTTTGTCTGTCATTCTTATGCAGTATACTTTGCATTCTATAGCATGGGGGCACTCAGGAATTCTTGCATGCAAGCTCAGTGCTCTGAATCAGAGTCGGTGGCGTAATCCCTGGAAATCTGTTCCCAGTACTACTAAGCTAATTTACTGATCAAGCTCCTGACAGTGGTATGACGAAGGGCTGCACAAGGTCTAGGAGTCCCAAAAATATCTTATTTCTGATGCTGACACTGGTGTCTACACGAAATATACAAATACACATACAAATGTAGGCAGAACCAGTTCATTCAAAGAAAGAGGTTTCAAATGTAAGTTATTGTACAATTGCATTTTTTTCACTTTAAAAATGTAATAAAATCTGAGGTCTGAAAGGGGTATGAGGGACAGCCCCCTTTTCATCCACTGCTAGTGTTTTTTTTCAAGTAGTGAGACAAAAGATAAAATTTTGACCTTTATTTTCAAAGTAATCCTAGCCACTCATTAAATGACAACTATTATTCATCAAGTCACCAAGTGATGTATCTTGGAATTCCAGTACTAATAAAAGACAAAGAATTTCATCTAGTATTTCATGATTATAGTACCACTCCTGCTTAGAAGAGAACAAAAAATATCTAATACCAGAGGGAAGTCATGACATGCTTATCTTTAACAGACTTTTGCTACATTCTCCTGGCAGATTTACCCTGCACTGCAAAAATTCCTGCAGCTAAAGCAAGCCGCACACCCTTGGGAGCATGTTTGTAATGTAAGAATAAATTACAGAGTTTTTAAGACAAAAATATATCTTTCAAAACATTTTGATGAATTACCACTACAATATTTTATTAATCAAGTATCTGCATACACAAATAAGTTTGTTCTTTTAATTCTTATTTTTCTAGGTGTACAAGTGTATCCTCTAAAAAGTGGTGGCAGTAGATGTGCCTGTAAGTCAGTCAGATGAAGCAGATACTCTACACAACACAGACCAGAGAAAACACTTTTTCTCCTCTCAGGTGTCAGCCACAGTTTTAAGGAAAACTGTGATAGAACACATGGCACTTTTAGATTTTGTTGTCTCTCACATAATAAAGAGGCAAGCTATCAAAAGCAAAGCCTAAGATCAGAAAAATCTGTGGAGAGTACAAGAACCAGAGAATGAATGGCACTCATAGAGCCTCTATGGATATGAAGCTATATATTTCACACATTATTTACTCACTATAAATAATAAAATACAATAAATATAATCTACATATAATGCTGCAACAAAAACTCGGTGGAGAAGGTACCACAGTAAATTCTTGAGTCGAGTGCTGAACACGATCTGCATAAAACAATGAAAAAATTATAAACTAAATGATTAAAAAAGCTTCCTTGTTGTCTTTTCAATTTTTTAATGCAATGCAAAACGTCAAGTATGTAGTCCTAGAAAAGAAGCACACTGAGGATAGAAGGGGAAGTTCTGTCCTAGGTCATCACAAAGCTGCAGCCCAGGAAGTGTCCAGAATCAACTGGCAGGGGAGGGGGGGAGGTGGAGGTAGTGGGAAGGAGGAAGAAGAGAAAAAAAACAGAGAGCACATTTCAAAACCAAAAAACCTCTTCAGTGCTCAGGCAGCATGGGGTAGTCAAGTGAGGCAAAATGGTGAAGAAGGAGTTCAACTGCATATTTTGGATAATGCTATAATGAAGGACCACTGATACAGCAGGAAGCAGCTAGCACTTAAAAAAGCGCCAAAAACCTGCCCTGTGGCTTCTTGGAGTCCTAAAGGTTGCAAGTGCAGTGCTGCCAAGTCCCACTGGCTTATGAAAGCTGGAGCAGGACCCTGCCAGGGCACAGTGCTGGGTACTGACCGAGCCCCGGCCCATCCTGCGCTCTCACTCCATCGCCCAGCTGGGCCACGAGACCACCAGTGCTCCTTCACTACCCCCACCAAGCCCTTGAGCTTCTCACTGCTGGATTTAGCTTCCAGCAGCACAGCATTCTCAAGCTAAATCCAGCCTTCTCAAACTCAGAAACTTGGAGCTCTTAATGGAATGGATTAACTACAGTGGCTCTTCGGGGCTTAGAGACACAAGCGACCCTTTGCACTAGGAAAATAAAATGAATAAAGTAAATCATATATGGGCACAAGAGGCTTGCTTTAATAGAACCACTGTTAAGCCAAGGGAGTGAAAACAATTTATACTACTTGCTATCTTTTATTCCCTTTTTTCAAAGTAACATTCGAAAAACTCCTCACTAACCCTTCTCATGTTTCAGAAATGGCTGTTGGTCATCTCCACACATACACATTGGTCTCTCTTCCGGGAGTTCAGCTTTACAAGAGGAGCAAAATACCACTCTTCTTCACTACAGAGATAAACTAGATACACTAGACAAAATCAGCAACTTGGTATATTTTACAAAGTGAGTAATTCAAAGATTTCACTTAAGGTGTACAGCCCAGAATGAGATTATTTATCAGATTAACACAGCTTTTGAGCATCTGGACTCAACTGGGCACTCAGATCACATTCCCATTCCAATCAAGGCTTACCCCAGCAACAGCCATCCAGACTTCAGCTACTGCTACATGCAAAATGTTGGTGGGCTTTGCTGCAAATGAACACTACTCTTCAACCGGTTTATGTTTGTATAGGCAGTTTTAAACTTTTTGTCTTCATCATAAATATTAAACTCATAATATTTGTTGAAGTATTTCCTCAAAATCTTTTGTCTTATTAAATGTTACTTAAAAGGTCAGGTCAATCTGCTTATGTATACAACAAAGTATGTCCCAAAAACCCCCGTAAAATCCCTTTTTAGCTGTTTCAACCAGCTGTGATGGGCCTAACTTCTCATTAACAAGAAACATTAAAAGTCTAGTATCAATCTTTAAATTTAACTACCTGTAATTACAAAGTAAGAATTCAAGCTTTATGCAATGAAGTCATACTAAAATACTCATATAGATTTAAACAACATTAACTATTACAATCAAATCTACTGGAGCTGCTGCACCATCTTTGGATTTGCAAAACCATGCAGTCTTAAAACCTGATAAATAATACAAGAGGTCACTTAGCGTATTTTACAAATAATAAAATTAAGAGAATTTATCTTGGATGCAATTTAGCTGCTTCCTTTACCAAAGTTCACTATTAGGAAAATATTTTTTCTCTGATTTAAATGATGCAAGAGAACCACATAATGACTCAAACTGAAGGGATGCACAGAGGTGATCTGGTCCAATCCCCCAGCTCAAGCACAGCATTCCTTACCCAGCATCATATAGCTTTCGAGTTATCTCCAAAGATGGAGTGAGTATCCACAGCCTCTCTGGTAACTTGTGCCAGTTCTCAGTCACCCTCACAGGGAAGGAGTTTCCTGATATTCACAGGGAACCTCCTGTGTTTCAGCTGGTGCCCACCCTGTCACTGGGCATAACTGGAAAGAGCCTGGCTCAGTTTTCTTGGCACCCTCCCTTCAAGTATTTATATACATTAGTAAGACCACCACTGAGTCTTCACTTCTCCAGGCTCAGCAGTCCCAGTTCTCTCAGCCTTTCCTCACAGGAGAGATGCTCCAGACCTATAATCATCTTAATGGGCCTCCGCTGGACTTTCTCCTGTCTTCTGTGCTGGGGACCCTGGAATAGGGCCCAAAACTCCATATGTGGCCTCAGTGGTATGGAGGAGGGACCACCTCCCTTGACCTGATGGCAGCACTCATCCTAACACAGCCCAGAATACAATCAGCCTTCCTTGTTACACGAGCACATGGCTGACTCATGTTCCACTTGATGTTGTCCGGTGCCCCAGAGCCTCTTCTGCAAAGCTGAGGAGGATCCACCCTCTGGATGGTGCCCCAGAACATAATGGTGCATGAGGCCAGGCAAAGGACTTTGCATCTCTCCCGCTGAACTTCATGAGGTTTGTGGCTTCCCACCTCTCTGAAACTCTCTGTTCAGCCAGTTTCCAATTTACCTCACTGTCTGCTCATCTAGCCCATATGTAACAAGCTTTTCTATGAATATGTTACATCAAAAGCCTTACTGAAGTGAATGTAGACAATAGCTACTGCTCTCCCCTCACCTATTAAACCAGTCATTTCTTTGTAGATGGTTATCAGGTTGATTAGGCACAACTTCCTCTTCTTAATGGTCAAGACTTACTGGTAATGACTGCGTCATCATCAAACCACAGTAAGTCTCAGCAGTTATTCTGGATCTACAGCAGTTAAGCTTGGAGAATTTTTCATTTGCCATACCCAAAGAAGGAGAGAAAATAAATATTAACATGAAAGAAATTTGCAAAGCATCAAGGAAGTATTTTTTAGTCAATCTATTAAATTAAAAAAGATAAAACTGAGCAACTATTTCAGAGGAAAATGGCTGGGCAAAGGGGAATAAAGAGCTACATGGTCTGGTAGTCTCTTCCTATCAAATGTCATACTGAAACATTCTCATTTGTGTTAGTGCACTTTGCCACACTGCTAAATTACCAGCTTCTTTCAAGAGTGCTCTAAACCTCTGGATGAATGAGTTCTCTCTGGTTTGCTCTTGCAAAAAAATACAACACTAACATATTTTGAGTATTCTAGTTAAACAGTCAATGCACAATGAAATCTACTGGGCAATCACTCAAGCCAACACTAATGAGAAAATATCTCTGAGCTTTTAAGAAGGCAGAATTAATAGGTATGTCAGATTCTACACATCTAAGGAATCTAGAGTATGTCAGTACCTAAATATATCATCATCCATCTTAAAGATGACTGCAAGCTTATAAAGATGCAAAGATGATTACAAGCTAGATAAAAAAAAAAAAATCCTCATGCTTTATCATAAAGGTCATGATGTAGATGAATAAGAAGAGAGTTTGATAGCATGACTTTAAAAGCCTCTATAGTTTATTGCTTTCAAACAACTAATGCACAACACAGCAATTTTATCAAATGGAAGTCCCTAGGTCTACAGGCAGCAAAGATTGAATACTGGAAGATATCCTTTCAATGTGAACCAGCATCTTATGCCCTTGAGATTATTCACTGAATATTAAGGCAGATGGAAACTGCAGAGTGGAACATTAGAAGTTACAGATGGGCACAGACTAAGAAGTGCAGCTTTATGCATAACAGCACAAGGCAAACGGGTCTTGGAGATAAATTCTGCATTCACACCTTCCACTGCCTTTATCATATGGAACTATCTGAGTGATCTGATGGATCTTTTGAATCAATTCCCGTAAGTAACTTGAGTAAAATTAGCTTCTCCCAATAGAACACTTTCTATATAAAAAAATGACACTACAGAATAACATTCATTGCTTTGTACCATTTAATTACAGGAATGTCTGGTGCTCTTTTTAATAGATTACTTGTGGCCTTCAAGTTCAACAGAGCTAAAGGTAAGTGCAACACTTAAAAAAATTAACAGACACTACTAGACAACACAGTAGTCTATCAGGAACCTAGGAAGAGTGCCTGATATTAAAATTCTTTAATCCTAGTTGGAAAACATTTAATTCCATCTTAAAAGTAGAATGCTGGCCATTAGTTTTCAAATGTCTTTTCTTCTGAATGCACAAATCCAATAATGATCCTTTTCAGGCCTTGTGCATCACTCAATGAGCAAGATAAATTTCTTAAGGCCCATTTTACAACAGAATTAACCAAGAAAAAAGACACGTAAGAGCATCAAGTTGCTACAGCTCTTCCTGCAAACTCATTTCCCTCAAGCAGAATCCATCAGACACGGTCCAGATGAAGTCTCCATGGTGAGTTATAAAATGACACCCATAATTCCCTACTGCTTCCAAAATATTTTGCTTCATGTTATTCAGAATGCCATTTGCCTTCCTCACAGCTGCATCACCTCCCAGGTGGCTGCTGTCATGTGGGAGCAAGTCAGAGTGGCTTTCTTCCTAGCTGTCATCCCCTACAAATGAGTCACTAGTTTACTGTGAAAGTTCTTAGTTCATAAATCCATCCCCAAGTCCTCCCAGTCCCTCATATTTTACTGTAATCCTATGCAATGATAAGGCTTCCCCACTTTCCACCAAAAGCAAGTGTCACTGGTGTGCTCCAACTTCCTGAGACAGAACTACTGAAATTTTTAACACGGTCTTTTATCTTATCAAAGGCAGATCCTAATTTAGTCTGACATATACTACTTCAGATAAATCCATTTACATGTATACATTTGCCACTCTGCCTTTGATTCTTTAAAAAGTGTTCACTGTTGCTTTGCTATGGGAAAAAAAAAAAATAATAATTTTCAGGCTGCCAGAACCACCTTCTTTCTACTTTCTGAAAAACAGCTACTAAATTTGCTCCTCTGCAGTTAAATACCATCTCTACTTTGATAGTGCTCTTTTAGTTTTGAAATATTTGCTACAAGATTTTCTAGAACACAGCTTCTTTGACCCAGCTCCTTACAAACCTAAGGACTAGGAACCTGTAGCTCTCTTCTTCATTTCACTATGTGAATTTCCACAATAAATGGGGGTGATAACTCTGACCATAACTTCATACTCACTGCGTAACACCCACCTTCCTTCCTGGTCAGATTTTTAATGGATGAATAGCTTTTTACTACTTGAACTATTTTCCTTTACAAGGTCAAACTCAGCTTGACTTCTGGCAACTTCTTAGTCACATTTAAGACTCTTGAACTCTATGACATTCTTCATTTTTTCAACAACCACTTTTTGCCACTCCTTCCAAGTTCCTGGCTAACTTATAATGTTCTCTTTGGCTGCCTTTTCTTCTGATTAGGTCTGCAATCATTCTGCTTGTGTAGTCTGCTTTTTCTCGGGATGAAAATCCTACGCACTTTTTCTAATTCTGAATCAAAGAGTTCCCTTTGCTCTTTGGTTCAGCTAATTTCAAACCACTTCAGTACAGTTTCTTAGTCTGCATTCTTGAAATTCAAAACCTTTAACTGGAAACCCCTTTCAATCCAAACCACATAAACCTCTGATGCAAATTATTTAATCCAAATTCTGTTTCTACATACAGTACTTCCAGATGCCCTCAGTACTTATGAAACCCCGATTTTAGGCAACATTATTTGTTTTTAGTTCAAGAACTAGAGTGTGAACACTGCACCCAGGAATTGCTGATACCTAGAATAAGCAGTGAAATTATGACTTATATAAGAGTTAAAGACTCCACAGCATATTGTGATAGGGAAATAACTTTATTCCATTTACTGTAGTCCAATAATTCCATGTATACTTAATACAAGAAAACCCTTTTGCCCCTGAAATTGTGTGCAAAAGACTGCTCAGGGAAGGCACAAAATTCCCCAGCAATAATGAGGTATCTTTGCTCCCTCAGTCACTGAATCAAAATAGTAACTTCTGAAATGGTTTATCCCTTTACTATTTGTTATGAGTGCATCCAGTCTTTGAATACTTAATATTTACTTCTCATTCATTTCCTTGACAAATACACATAAAAGGTTCTGTCTTTCATAAAAAGATCTTTCATAAGAGCATATTGCCAGAGCAAAGAACCTGGTTTTTTACAGTTATTTTTTACAAATGATCCGAGTTAGCAGGACAATCCTTGCAGTATAACATATTTTATTATTAAAGTCAGTAGAACTCCCCATATTTGACAATACCTGGAAAAAAGTGTAAGTTCATTTTATGCAGCAGAATAGACATGTTCCAAGCTACCCAACCAATAGCTCTATACGCCAAACTGCTTCACACATCAAGATAAATGAAATTAATTAGCAGCTTGCTACCGATTTTATGAAATGTGAGCTTGACCATAAAAGTTCAGTGATATATTCAACACTACAGGAGCCAGAGACTAAGCCTAAGTAATACTTAGTTTCATGCTTTAGCCAAAACTACCATCCACTCCTAACGTTGTAAACAAAGCATGGACCATGGCATCCCACCCTTATGGGGAAGGGAGTGCCCAAGATTCAGAGATACTCGTGGCCAAAAGGAACAACAAGTGCCAAAGGGTCTGCAAAAGCTTGCAAAATTTTATTACTAAATTATGCCCACCCTGGATATATGTTTCTCACTTTCTAGGCCAATTAGCTATCACAGGCAGTCTGATCTTGTAGACCTTTCTAGAAACAGGTTGGAGGGCTTTACCTGTCTTTGGTGGCTTTACCTATCTTTATGACCACCAAATAATGACCAGTCTTGATGACTGGGTTGGCCTTTGGTCAACAATTCAGACTCAATTCTCAGCCTCATTCCTGCATTTGTGCTGCATGGTGTTGTGCTTATCTCCAGGAGCCCAAACAAGAACATTAGTCTCAGCAAAGTGGTGCCCTTCCTCTGTATGGCCCCTTCTTCAGAAACATCCTGATCTTTTCACAGAATGTTATTACCAACAGTCCTTGGTTGGCTCCACAGCTACCCAGCTACCAGTGTTTGAGGATACGTATCAGTTCTCTTATCTTCTAGGCTTCTACATGGACCCAGGAGCTGAAGTCGTGAACCAAAATTAAGGAAATCAAAATATTCCTTCAGTGATTTCTGAAAGAGCTACACATCTTTTTTTTATCTGTAAGTTTTCATAGTTAACCTATTCAAAATTGGATTCTTTTCTGAGATTCTGTAACCACTTGAAATCTAACAAAGCCTCAGGAACTTTCTGCAACTCCTGTCTTCCATACTGGCCTTAAACAAGTGTCTGTCCTAACATGACTACTTTATTTATAGAATCACAGGCTCACTGGGGGTGGAAAATGTGGAGATCATCAAAATCCAACTCTGTATTCATTTAAGTAAAACACACATAAAAGTGACAAGTTTGGACTGTGCAGTGCTTCTGGATGGGTAACCTTCTCTTACGACTATGATCCAAAATAGTTCATCAACATTTTCACAACAGGTAAATACAATACCGAGCACTGCATCAGGCAAAAAAATACTTTTTTTTTTACACTAAGACATGAAAATGTTTTCAGCATACTTTATTATGATGGCTATTATATAAAGAATAATGATATTTTAGATTAAATACTTCCAATGTACTTAGCGCCAGATTGTTTCAGATTATCTCTCGGCCACTATTTACATTCCTGAATCCATTTTGTTGGGGCAGTCCATGGTATCAATATAGGGTGGGGGAATGAAGAGATCAGGAGCAGCGCTACCCAAAAGGACCTGGGGGTGCTGGTGGATGAGAGGCTGGACATGACCTGGCCATGGCACTCACAGCTCAGAAAGCCAAACATGTCCTGGGCTGCACCAAAAGCAGTGTGGACAGCAGGGTGAGGGAGGGGATTCTGCCCCTCTGCTCTGCTCTGGTGAGAGATACCCCACCTGGAATACTGCATCCACCCTCAGGGTCCCCAGCTTAGGAAGGACATGGACCTGTTGGAGCAAGTCCAGAGAAGGGCCACTAAGTTGATTAGAGTGATGAACATCTTTCCTATGAGGAAAGGCAGAGACAATTGGGATTGTTCAGCCTGGAAAAGGGAAAAAGCCTACAAGAAGGATGGAGAGAGACATTTTACAAAGGCTTGTAGTGACAGGACAAAGGGGAATAGCATCAAACTGAAAGAGGGTAAGTTTAAATTACATATTGGGAAAAGATTCTTTACTGTGAGGGTGGTGAGACACTGAAACATGTTGGCCAGAGAAGCTGTGGATACCCCATCCCTGGAAATGTTCAAGACCATATTGGATGGAACTGAGCAACCTGGTCTAGTGGAAGGGGTCCCTGCCCACGGCAGGGAGTTGGAACTAAATGGTCTTTCAGGTCCCCTCAGAAATGAGGAATAACTGAAAGAAAGACTCATTCCTTGAAATTACTTTCAGAATAAGTTTGTAAAAAGATGTAGTTCATTAAAAAAAAATCAAAGCAACTGTTAAATACTGACTTCATTTATGTTCTATAATCACAGCACTTGTAAATTTTCTTCAAAGGCGAGAGAGAGAGAGTACAAGTACCAGTTTCTGAAGATCATTTGAACAAGACATGATCTGGAAAACTGAAGTGTTATGGAGTATAAAATTCAGTCATGCTGTATGAGAAAAGCGAGGAAGCACAATAGGAGGCATGGGCACTAGTGATTACATTCTCTTCATACAGAATTAGCTGAAGGATGGAAGAGCCATTTGCTATATACTTTCCTTTCACATTACCCTCTCTCCCACCTACCCCCAAAACTCAAGAGAGGTCTGCAGAGATGTCCCTCCACCACTGCACTCTAAGAAAGGTTTACAGAAGGCTAAAAACTGCAGCAGCAGCTTGGGCCAAACCCCCTCGCATCACCACAAGTCCCCTGCTGTCTGCCATACGGCCTGATCACATAATACCCAACCCCTTGGCTGGTAGGACAGAGCCAGTGGAGCAGAAGGTTGTAAAAGGAGCCTCAGCAGGAGATACAAATTGCTGTTAACAGCTTTAAATGTTTAACGTGTACCTGGTGCCAGAAACCAGGCACCAACTGAAGATGGCAGCCATCAGCTTTCAGGGCAGCAGAAACTGTGGACTTGGAAAGAGAAAAGGTGAACATTACTCTTCGTCCCAATTCTATCCAGGATGGAGGAAGCACAGCTCAAAAAACAACTTATGATTTGGACAATCGATACATTTTCATTTGTTAGGGTGTGGAAAGCCACGAGCTAATGAATTCTGCATTACAGGCAAACCTTGCCCAATAAGCCCACAATGTCTGGGAAGCAGTTAATAACCCAACCCTCAGGAAACCCTGCAAAACCCAATGAAACACCAATAAATCAGTGAGTGCTGGAATGGGAGGGGGGATGGACGGATGGACATGGAATGGGGAACCGTCCTTTTGTTTCTTTGGTAGAAAAGTATCCCTGGAAAAACCAAGGTATGTTTTTCCTTATCTCATTTACTTAACTTTTTCACTCCTACACTTGCCCTGGAGAGCTTCAGCTCTATCCGTGAGCACAAACACAATACCTCAACACAAGAGCAGGCTAGTGCTGATAAAGGCCTCTATATCACCACATAAACAGTCATATGAACAGCTACAGAAATGTTCACATCCCTTGTTTAGCAACACACTCCTGTCCACTGCCACTCTTGGGCCCTTTTGTACTCCTTTTTATTAACAGCACCAAGATGATTTAAGCTCCCACAGACACACACGACTGCTCACATCACCAATACCAGACTCCAAATACCTCGAAACTCTCCAAGTCTGCAGCGGCCTCTGGGCAGTCACCTACTCCTAAAGGGACTTGCAACAGAGATGAAATCAGCAAATATATCCCATAATCCTAGAGCACAGCAAATGGCCCATGGAGCAAGGGATCTGTGACAGCAAAATTACAGACTGTAACACAGTAGAATTTCCTGCATGCATTGACTTGAGTCTTCCTCTTGATAGTGAGTTCCTCAATAACTGAGTCTTTTTCCTGCTTGGGAGACAAGCAGAATTCAGTCTTTATCAGTTTGGTAAGATTTTACTTATTTATCCTTCTGCCTATACTTCACTGCTTCTCATAGTCCTCAGCATTTTCCTTAAAGAGACAAAGTCGTCTTTTACATGTCTGCCTGAAGAAATCACATAGAAAAATAGTTCAAAGATTTCTACCTAAACCTGTTTGAGATCTTCAAGTAACAACTTTATAGCAATAACTACGCACTGATTCCACAGTTCATACATTCAAATGCCAACTTTGTCAATTATTTCAGAGTTCTCCTGTAGGAGGAGAGTGAAGGTACAACAGTGAAACCAACATTAAACATCCAGAGTTTGGGTTGGACTTTGCACACCAGTATCTAGCAGAATAGTTAAGTACAAATTGCACCATTTTCATAAAGATAAATCAGTTTCCAACAGTTCAGAAAATACTCCTGTACTGCTTTGTATTTTCCTCTGTTGCAATCACATCATGCATGAGATGATGCTCAGCTAAGTATTAATGAAACCAGTCATGCCCACTAACACACAAAATTGTGTAGAACATAAAAATCCTTAAACAGTTGCTGTCTATTCAGTCAGAAGCAACATCCCCGAGTAACAGATGGGCACAGGGAGTGACAGGGTAAGTTCATCTGCCGGCACTGTGTGAGGGGACAGAACACAAGTCCCCCTTGCCACCTGCACTGCTCACTGATAGCTGTGCTGCCTGGAAACCTCCTGCCAGAGCCAGTTCCCAGTCCCCCAGCACTGTGCCCCATGGGAAATCTTCTGGAGAAGGAAGGAGTGCAGAAGCCCAGAGACCCGCGGGCTACAAGGACCCTTCAAGGGATTCCCCAGCTGCCCCTCCTGGGTCCCTGCGGCGGTGGCCGGGAAGTGACCTGATGCCTCCGGCAGTGACCTGATGCCCCTGGCAGCCTGCCCTGGCTCACACAGCTTCACACTGCCGAGGCAATTGCGGAGAGAAGGGAGGACAGCTCGAGAGGCAGCTTTTAATTTTCCAAAACTTTTGCTGCAGTTCCTCCTGCTAGGGCCAGCCCTCCACATGGTCTCACTTCTGCTTCCCCGCATGACTAACAAACTGCATGCACTGGAGGCACCCAGGACAAAAACCGGGATCTCCCAAACCTCCCAATCCCTCCTACACTGCTCTCTCCCAGCACAGCTTTGATTCTGTTTTCTTCCTGTCTACAGTAACGATGACAGAATAATTAAAGCAATGATTCTTTCACTTTGGATAAGCTTAAGAGCGCTTTATGCTTAAACCCATGACAAATGTATTATTTACAAAAATTACTTTTAGAGCATTTTCCTGATAGACTGTTATTATTACTGTACAATATGTAATCTGAAATGAACATAGCATTAAAAAAACTTGAAAAAATACAAATAATTGAGAAAATATGCTTAGTGTAGTTGGCATGACAGCATGATTCAGAAAGACAACAGCAATATCCTTAAGTAAAAATGCCACTATTAGCTCTTTCAGAAACAGCAGAAAAGTCTGACCATCTCAAGAATAAAATAAGTGGAGTCACTTTCTGGATTCTTATCTGTTGGAACCATCATAAACAACTGGTAGATCTTTCAGAAGAGAGAACATCATCTTGTCTATCAGTACATCTTGTCTATTAGCTTGAGCAGGAAAGCAGTGGGGGGGACAACTTCCTTCGTAATCAAAGTTTTCCCCACTTCACCTCCCCCCATAAATTCAACATGACCAGCTACTTTAATTACAGAAATAATCAAGAAGGAACAAAAATACTTAGAATTTTTGGTTCATGATGCAAGCCTGATAAAAACACTAACAAACTAAAATTAAAAGGAAAATCCATTATTTTGTCTTGAAATATTTTCTTTCAGTGTAAAAAATGCTCTTTTCAATGCATGAAGACCATTCTGTTCCTTCCACCCCATGATAAACAAATATGAAAGTCTGGTTGTTTTATTCAGATGAAGATTTTAAAATACAATATACATCTTACCCTACTTTAAATCACAGGCAGTGAGAACGCAGATTTTGTAAACCACATTAATTCATGTTTAACACTGGAACTTCTGTTCATTGACTTAGTAATTTTCATTGCCAAGATCACACAATGAAAACAGTCAATTTCAATTAAACATTTTTAATTTTAAAATATTTACATTTCAAGTACTCCATAGCATATTTCTGTTTCAAGAAGCCATTTCTGCCACAATTGCTATGGTTTTGAATTGTCCATTAGAAACATGTGGCATCTCCAGCTAGGGTCAAACCACCCCACACAATTCATTAAACCAACTTGGAAGTAAAATACTTTTAAATTTAACCCTGAGACTCAGCAGTGAAAATCTGGTACAACAAAATGTAACAAGCTATTCCTTCTTGAAATGAAAAGTACTGGAAACTACATTCTTAGTGGTAATTTCAAGGAACTTAAAAACCATTACAGCTCTGCAAAAAGCAGACCCTTCACTAGGTATTTCAGTCTACTGACTTCACCGTTCTGTAGCACTAAGATATACTCTCTAAATATATAAATGCTTTACAAGTTTCAGATGATACTAATTGAGATGTGGAGTATTTACAGTTCTCTACTACAGAATCACACTGTACTTCAGGACACAGTCTTTAAATATAGGTACTTTCAGAACATGCTGAGAGCTGAGGAAAAGCCTTTCAACCTAAAGAAGCTGTGATTTCAAAGGAAATGAAACAAGCAGCACAAAAGTCACAAAATACCCACACTGACATCTCACAACATGGTTAGAGTTCAGTCATATGAGTCAAAACACATGTTAAAATTCTTGAACTTCACAAGCCCAGCTGTCATTCCCAAATCCTGCTGGTTTAGTCAGTCACCAAGAAATCTAGGAAATGACATGAGATCATCAGAGCTCAATCGCCTTACTTCATTTTAAAATATGTTCACTGGCTAACTGCAATAAAAACAAGTATCAAAAGATCTTCTGAAATCTTTTTAGAGGCGAGATCAAATGTTAAAATCTCCTTCAAATAAAGCTGCACTTGAAAACAAACCAAACTGCAAAAAAAAAAGGAACATAATAAACTTACCTTAATTGGAGCCCGGCTAAACTGTATTTTTCGGTTGGCTGGGATTTCATCCTCATCTGGCAATCCATTAATTTCAAAATATTCCATATCAGGTTCATAACAGTTATTTTCATCACTGTCATCCAGATCATCTTGTTCTGTACCTGTCTCTCCCCAGTCAGAATTATATCTGGATCGTACCCGATACACATTGTAGTCAGAGTGCATGTACACATGGGAACTCTGAAAATTATTCATATCTTCATGCCCATCTTTTTCACTTGCCTCATCATAATGGGTCTCATTAGCATCTGAAATTGCATCTGTGGCAAAATCACCACCTGAAGCTACACTTCTTGTTAACTCTGCAGCTTCAGGCTGGTCAAAGATACCTTCTGTGTGTTCTGACTTTTCCTTCTGTTGCACCAAAACTCCTGTCTCTGTTTTTGACTTACTCCTAAGACAGCTGTCCACAGATCTTTCACTGTCAAGCACACCAACCAAATCCTGTTGACCTGTTGCAGAACTCTCAACAGAATCAGCACTTGCCTCCGTGCTCTTTTTTATTTCTTCAGTTGTTTTCGAACCCACTGAAGTGCCTGTGGACACTTTCTGTCTTGGTGTTAAAGGCGTGTTAGTCTGCTGAGAGTTCTCAACAGACACACCTGTACTCTGTTTGGCTGGGGGAGACCACGTGCTGGCCTCTTTCAAAGGACTGAAACCTTCCAGGTTTCCAACTGGGGAGGAGATATTTGTGACAGTAGATGAGAGGTTTAGTGGATAGTGACCAGTTACAGAGTACTCTTCGTTGTTTTCTGACTTTTCTACGATTACATTGTGTGATTCAGTGTTTTCAAAAACTGCGCTGAGCTGACTCACAGTTGGAGAGACAGTCTCTGTCCTTGGGCTAAGACTGTCCAGCGAATCAGTGCTACCTCTGTGAGACTTGGAGCTGCACCACTCATCTGGAAGCTCATTAGAAATGACTTTCTCTTTCTTTGGGGAATAGCGGTTTGAATGTCCCGTTTCATGAGCATTTCGCTCAAACATCCTCCGAGTTTCAGTAAACTTGGAATACGAAGGACCATCATGGAGAGTGTCAAATCTACTTATCCTTTCAGAGACGGACGATTCCAATTTTACAATTGAACCATCTGCTTTTTCTACAAATTCTTTGGGCCTAACTCGTCTTTGAGGTGATGGAGGACCACCCTTTCCCCTGGTTTTAGGGGCAACTCCAGCACTTTCAGTGGGCTCCATGCCCATCTGCATAAATAAGTTCTTGATCCTATTGACATTTGAGCCATATTTCCTTCCCCTGCTCTGCGAGGCCTCTCCTTCCTCTTTCGCTTTTTGGTCTCCATCTGATTTCGGTTTGTCAAACGTGCTTTTCAGGGCCTGGAACTCAGTTCTGTAAGCATTTCTGTGAGGAGAGGCACTTCGGAGGGTGGACCTTTCTCCTGAAGACTCTGTTTTCATCATGTTTACTTCAGCAGCGTGAAACCTGCTTGCATAGTTTCTGTGGTACTGCTCTCAGTAGTTTGTCACAGCAGAGATTCTGCTTGAGGAGTGGTTTTCCTCAAGGGCCACTGCCCTTCAGCAGGGCCATACTTGACTAATCTGGAGGCAAATGTCTAAATGCACACAGTCAATTGTGACAAAGCAGCACGACTGAAAACTCTCAAAGAACAAGGGCTGATTTAACCTGCAATAGAAAGGAGGGTTTTCTGAATCCATGTCAGGTACTTTAAATCTGTCACAATTTCCATTTACAGTTTTCTGACATGTTTACAAAAAACTAGTAAAAAAAAAAACCCAACACGCACAGACATGTGAAAACTTGCCATTATAAACTTTTTCAAATTGACTGCTGCATAATTTACAATCTACAACATCATAGTGAAAGAACAAATAATATCTTTGCATTCACAAGTATAGTATCACGGCACAAATATGCATGCAAAGGAAAGGCAATGTGACATGAAATATGAGGCACTGCAAGACAATCCTTGCTCTCTCAGAGAAACACAATGGTAGAAATACGAGCAAAGATAACGCGCTTAGAAAGGCAAATTAAACATCAGCTCGAGGGAATAAAAAAACTGCACCCAAAGTTAACATCTTCATCTGACAGGGTAAAGGGAGTGAAATCCCCTTAGAGAAAGTTGCCCCTTGTCACTGGCAGTGGTTTTATCGTCTGGAAGATCCTGGAGGTACCAGCGAAGAGATGCAGAAACGGAGCCAGGGGCTGGACCCCTCCCACGCCTCGGCCCCAGGGGCTCATCCCCGGCCCCCGCAGCCCAGCGAGGGGCACCACGGAGGTCTCCCGAGCCAACCCCCTCTCCCTTCCCCTCCGTTCCTGCTCCCCAGCCCTCGCCCTGCCGCGCCGCCGAGGCG
>VXBB01017676.1:324248-360552 GCA_013399915.1 Illadopsis cleaveri | reverse complement strand
CCGCCGCGCCGAGCGCGACGCGCCCGTCCCCGCGCACCTCCCGCTCCGCTCCTGCCGATCGCCACGGGCGACTTAAAAGACCACACGGCAGAGACCCTGGGCGAGCCGTGCAACCCTCGCAGAAGGCAATAAACTCAACCCGAGAGGGCAGCGCTGGAGCCCCCGCGGCGGCTCTTCCTCGGGCGGCCGNCTCGGCGAGCCGCAGTGGTTCGCTCCGCCGGCGGGGCGGGGGAGGCGGCCAGCCCGCTGCAGTCCGGCCCCGGGCGGTGACTGACGAGAGGCGGAGGACGGCCCCGGCCTCGGCCACGCTGCCAGCGCCTAGTCCCGCTGCCTCCCTCTGCCCCGGTTTATCCCCTTCTTCCCTCCCCTGCAGCGCTCGTTTCCAGCCTGACCCCGCCGGACCGGGCCCGCGCGGCACCCGCCCGTTTCGGAGGAGGCAGCGTGCCCGCCCCCGCGCGGGAGGGGCAGCGTCCCGGGTCCCGGGAAAGCCCCCGCTCCTTCCCGCTGCGGGAAACCCGCGGGGCGCGGGTGGCACCGGGCGCACGGAGAACTCCCTACAGATCAGGAGCCGTGTGTTCCTTCCCTCGCTGTTGATCCACTCACCCAGGCTGCCCGAGCGAGGAACGTGCTGCTGACAAACCCCGGCAAACCACTCACAGCTCCGTGGGCATGGCTTGTTCTGGCAGCCGCTGACAGGGACGGAGGATCATCCTTGGAGCTCAACCACAACCACAAAGTCTTTGTTGTTTGTTAGCTGGGCGAGTTCACCACCAAAATGGTTTGGCTTTATAAAGGTAATAAGAAAACTTAATTGCAGAACATGAAATCTCTAGGTAATTTGTAAAATGGGCAACACGGGAAGGTAATGAGTGTTAATCACATAGCAACTCCTAAGCAAAGTTCGCTAAACTAACTGCCTAAATATCCAGAAAATGGCCTGGGGATGTACCCTGCAACGTCTGAAGACTAAGTATTATGTATACAGAAGCAAGACAGTGGTGACTGGAAATAAAAAAAAAAAAAAAAAAAAAAAAAAGAGGTATATATAGATCCACAAACTTAATTCATTACTTTTCATGAGACTGAAGCATGGGTACCACCATATACCATTGAAGAGTTCACAGGTATTGATCTCTGGCTAATTTGTACCAAGGAGATGCAGCACAAAACTGTTTGCCTCAATAAATTTCAAATAACCAGCATGAATATTGACAGGCAAACAACAAAACTTATTAGATAGATTGAAAACCAGCATTTTGATAAATACATATGCCAGAGGCCAGGAACAGAAGCGAGGGCATTTCAGAATTTTCCCCACTGCTGGCAGCAGCCTGTCCTGGCGCACTGCACGGCCCCGTTCAGGCTCCTGGAGGCATGGGAGGAGGGGGGATTCTGGATGTCCTGCAGGCTGCTGAGCAAGGCCGTGCCAAAGCACGCCAACACAGCAGGGAGAAAAGGAGATCAGATGAGATGTGTAATGAACCAAGACATCGGCAGCCCCTGAGCTTCCAAAGCAGTCACAGAAAGCTCCCCTTCCAAGACCGTGTTCCAAAGGAGAAGAATGAAGAAACTACTTTTTCACAGCTGTTTGCAATAAGGAGTCCTACAGGTGATTCACTGCAAAAGGACTGAAAATATTGCAACTAAGCAGGACATCACCTATTAAATTCTAAACATCGGATATTATAATAAATCTGACCCAGCCTCTCTGTCAGTGTCTTTCTATTGGTATGATTTTGTAGACATGAAGTTCTAGGAACACCTGGAGAGCTGCTTGACTTTTGGAGATAAAAATATATTAACTGAACTTCAGAATAGACAAAAGGCAGAATTTTAAACATTTTCTTTCCTTTGTGATTTTTGGCTAAGAATGTGAGGTGGTTGAAGATCTTAGCATGTACCAGGTATGTATCCTTAAGAGTTTTGTAATTCCCACACACAACCAAAAAAAAGGGACACAAGCAAACATTAAAAAATCAAAGAAACAATTGAGACAAGCTTAAAGAAACTAATTCACATCTAATTATATAAAGATAATTAGAAAAATATCCTCTACCTTATCTGAATAAGTGAACCCACAAATATCTTTAAATTCATTTTCTATCAGAAGTTGTGCAAACAAGATGGTCACTTCTTACCCATAAAATACACATGAAATAATGTACCCAAGAGAAAAGTTGTGTTATTTCATGGCAGAATAGTCCAGACTACCTCTATATTATACTTTAGTAGAAAGTAAGGAAATGAGACAACTCAGCCATGCTGATAGAAGCAATGCACACTAAATCTCAAGTTTTCCATAATGACAGATAATATATTACATTTATGTTTTCCTTAAATGTCCTATAAGTAGACAACATAAATGTTCAACTTTGAAACAGAATCTGATGCCAAATTATTTTAAGTAATGTCATGTTCCTTCAATACCACCTCAGGTTCATTACAGCCAAGATGTACAGAAACTACTGGAAATTTTGGCTGCTTTATCAGAGGCAGTTGGGACCCTATTTCGATGTTCAGCTTTGGTTACTGACATCTAAATTGTTCAAACTTACATTATAATAACTTTTAAAAAATTTCAATCTACATCCTTATTTACACAGTGCCAATGTGAAACAATATTATTGTTATAATGTCTAGGATAATAAATTGTATTTTATTTCAATTGATATGTTGCTTTTTAAGACAATGTCTTAATATATGAACATGCCATGCATCTGACTATAAAAATCAGAATTGTATGTCCTTTCATATTTTCAGTACTTTTGTGATAATACATTTGACTACGAAGTATTTTTAGGCTTTGCTAAAGTATGCTTGATATTTCTGTTAATTCCTGAGCAATATTAAAGTGCTGCACAGCATACTGTAGAGAAGATAAGAGACCAAGGGCCTCCTTTCTATGTTAGTATAAAATCAGAGTAACTGCACTGGAGTTAGAGAATTACTACATTTCCCAATCAATGGGAATTTAAAATCTGTTCAGTTTAGTATTTACACATGATAGAGTATGACTGTCATTTTACTTGCAATGCAGTAACAACTCCATTGAAATGATTCTGAATTCTCATGTCTGGCAGGGAGAAACACAAGTTGTTTAACCTTATTGGCGTGACTTTAAATAATACCCAGTATCTTTTAAAACCAGTGTTGGTGCAGTTCCACAACACTGAAAACAGCTGATTTTCTGTTTACTGTAGATGTGCGAATTATATTTATTTACAATATTTTACTTGTTATATTTACTTTGGATGTCACTGATGGGTTGTTTCAAGTCACATCTCTGCTTTTAAGCCACTTGGTTTTTGTGATAGGGATTTATTTGCACAGCAGAAAAGCAATGCAGGTTTTTCCACATGGCTCAGGCAAAAGAAATAAGTCATTCCATCATTTGTCTCCTGTCTTTCAAGTCTTACAAGATAATATTTATCTTTTCACATAGAAATGGAAACTATTTAATCTGATCTTTGGCCAAGAAATCTTCTCTCTGCTATCCTGCCAAACCATTGGTAGGGAGGACATAAACAGAATTGAGTTCTATTTTTTTACAGTTCCCATGAATTCTTATTATGTAATCCAGCTGAAAGAAAAAGATCTGGTCTGAACAAAATACTTGTATTTTGGCAAATAAGGTACATTCAAGTCAGGGTTCCCCTAAACCAGAGTAGCAGAGACTAAAATATACAACAAACAGCAATAATAATAGGTTGATAACCTGCAGTTTCAAACATGAGCAATCTGTGATTGCTGTAAGTGTAATTCTTTTATATAGGAAGCCATTAAAAATGGGAGCTCATTAATATCACTAATTTGGCAACTTCAGAAGATCGTGCTGTTTTTACATAGAACATGTCAAACTACTTGAAAGATCAAGAATAGCATCAAAAAAAGAACTTTGTCCTGATAGATCTGAAGAAAATCTGCTAATGATAACAAAACTGCGTATTCTAGCAGTTTATCAGAAAGGCAAATATTAGCATATGAAGGCCTAAACTAAGACTAGCAAAGCCTTTTCTCAGTTACTCTGAGGAGACTTTCACATCCATTCTTAAACATTCGGCTTTTAAATTATTCAAGAAATGCACAGCTACGGCAAGAATAAAATCAAATTTTCAAAAGGGGAAAACATGAATTATACACTGCGTACAACTGCTTACTTCGGAATGGTAGTTGTGCCCTCATTAAAAGCTAGAAATCTTAAGAATGGTCAAAAGAGCTGTATTTCACACAGCTTTCCCTCATGAGCCCTCAATATTGAATTCTGCATTTACACCACAACATGGACATTTATTTGTTACCAGCCTAACTAGCACGATGGCAGCTAGTTGCAGAAAAAACATGATGATCTCATGGAAAAGGAAAAGACAAAATGTTTCACCTACTAGGATTTGCTAAGAATCAGTCCAGGCAAAACTCATTTCATGTTAAACTATTTAGGCAGGAAGACTGTTAGGAAGCATCCCCTAAAACAGATTAGTTGACAAAGTGAGTAAGATCCCCCTAGGTGAGTGGTACCTGTCACATACCTTGATTCATCAGCTAAGTGTCATACGTAGATACATGGTATAGAAAACTCTACTTTCCAACATCATTGGAAAATATTCAGACTTGGAAATGTTACTAATTCAACTATTTCAAACCAGAAGAGCAGAAATGAGAGTTGAGAGCCTCACCATAATTCAATAATTATCTCCTCATGGAAATATTTTCTTATTGTAACATTAATTTTCTATTGAAAAGGCAGTTTTCCTTTACAGTCTTAATCTAGAATACAGAAAATAATGGGGTTTGGCAGTCTGTGCAAAAGCTTTATCTTAGAGTATTTCTTGTGCAGTAGATATCCATTGTTACTCTTAAAGCTCACTTAGTGAGCCAAACTGGGAGAAGAGACAGAACTATACTAGAAGGGAGAAATATACTTGATGGTCAGAGCTTATGAATGTATTGACGCTGTCAGTAAATAATGATGCCTTGAGAGACTACCTGGAGCAGAGGCTAGACAGTGTTAAAGGAATAAAGTAGGTATTTATTAAAATGCCCTTAAAGGATACACCTTGGGCAGTACGAGAGCCCGGCTGTGGCTCCACCCAAGATGGACCACGGATCACACATTTTCACACTTTTATAAGTTTTGGTCCATTTACGTATTGGGGTTAATTGTCCAATTACAGCTTCAGGTTATGAAGTCCCATCCTCCCAGATCACACTCCTCAATTTGCTTATACTTTTGGGCCTGAAGCTGCAATGGTGCCCTTGGTTCTCGGGCTGGAAAAGGATTGTTTTGTCTAACTAAACTGTGAGGAGAACTTGCTGACACTTTATATGAAGTTCAGAGTTATATACCAATGCAGTACAGAATCTGGAAAGTATGAAAGCTAAAACTTAAGGCATCAATAACACACAAGCAAATCTGATTACTGATTTCAGGAATCACTACCTTGGCAAATCAGGTCATGAAGAAGAGGAGAAAACTGAAGCAAGTTCAGTTTTCCAACTCACTGTTCAAATTCAGTGACACTTTGGAGCCTATACTGACATTCTAGAAAGAGCAGAAGATGACTTCTTGGAGAGAGAAACAGAAGCCAGAGTTCACAAAATACAGCACACGGCTGCTGCTTTGCAGCATGCAATCTATTGCCAAGTCGGAAAAATTTGTCTGGATTGCTCCACCCTGAAGCTGATGCTTATGCCTCTATTTGAGTTCACATTTTAGTAGTCTGTGCTCCACACCCTCTTGGTAACATGAATGTAGGCTTGTTACAATTGCATTAGTGTAATTTGTTTCTCCTTTTTCCCTTAGAAAAATCTAGAAATTTGAATAAATAAAAACGAGAAAACAGCTGTTTATCTCAAAACAGCTGTTTGTCACTTATAAAATGTAACCCTAAATATTGTTTTCCATACCCTGATTACCTGTCATGTATTTTGATTCTCTTTTCCCTTTACCTTTCAGGTACTGTCTTGTTAATGCACCATCAAGTGAAAGTTCTCTCTTAAAGCTAGGTTTGGTAGTCAGTTTAATTTAGTGCAAAAAAGCATTAAATACTTAAATATTGTGTTCTGTATGGCATCAGATAATGAACATAGGCCAGCCAAAAATATTCCATTATTTTGCAAAAGCTGCGTTCTTTGCCAAAGCATAGAAACAATATCACAGTGCTGCAGTCGCTGTAGAAATACAGCTGACATTAGTTCTGTGCTAACACTAAAGCACTGGAGTAAGAGAAAGAGAAATCAAGGGATCACCCCATTGAAAAGAAAAATGAGAACACTGCCATCATGTTGAAACGCAAAACATAATTCATGAATCAAAGTCTACAAACCTAACTACGCCATGTTTAAGAAAGGAACACTCCCGTTAATCGGTATAGCATTACAGAGGAAAAGGATTGCATAAATATTTGCATGAAACAGAACAAACAATTACACGATACAGAAGAGAAAATCTTTTGAAGGGTCTCGCCCACTGTCCAGGACAAAAACACCCAGCAACAGCTGTTATAAGGTAGCCAGTTTTGCATAAGCAGAACCATCAAGCCGCGAGGGTAACAGAAAAGCAAGCCCAGGAGCCCAGGTACTGAACAGCGGGTGTGACACTGAACTTTGGGGGATGTTTCACAAAAACCCCGCGGTTTTTACACTCGAGCCCAGACGCGGCGCTGACCGGCGGCTCTTTGGCGCCTCCCGTGGGCTGGGAGGGGCGGCGCCACTCCCGGCGCAGCGCCGTCCGAGCCTCCCGGGGACACCGTGGGGGAAAAATGTGGGCAAAAAAGGTGGAAGAAGTGCTGGGTTTCTCTGTTGCTCTGCTGGGTTATGTTCTGCTAGCTCCGCACGTACATTATGCATCTTTAGACAAGGGAAACCTCTTGTCATTTCACTGTCATGTCAATGGCTAAAGCCACACAAGATGGCTGGAAAATGAAAGCTTCCACTTTTTGGAAGCTACACTTCCTGTCCTTCGAGAAAAGGGCTGCATTCTGCAAAGCTGCATTATGTTACGAAAACTCTGTTGCAACACATATTGCTGGTAAGAACAAAGTAGATGCACACTCTCTCAGAAGGGAAGCAGCCCTAGAAGAACGTGAGAAGCTGTAACCTGTATTGGCAAGTGTTTGCTAGACCTGCACAGTGGGTTTCGGTAATGGATCCTGGACACCAGGAGGAGAAGGTTCTGTTGAAACCAGAGGCAAACAGCACTCTTGCTACCAAGGCAAGGTATATTTACATACAACCCACCCATCCATTTTCACTTAACAAATAATGTCTGATTTGGTAATTTTTGTCTTAACTGTGAAATGACAAAGAGACCGAAGAGCTCCAGGGTGCATCTATTGAATGGCACTGGGGCCTGAGGGATTATTCCAGTGCCCCCTGTTAAGGGTGAGTGTTTTCATTTATTCAGGCGCAGAGTCATGCACACTTTAGCAGAATAACAAGATCACTTATTAAATAAGCTGATAGTAGGGTTTGGGCCTAAATATTTTTATGTGCTGGTGTCTGGGCAACAAAAGCAAGTACGGAAAGCAGGCCACCTCAGAGCTCACTGGAAGCAAACATACCAAAATCAAGAGTCTACAACAAGTGAACAGGAGGGGATCCAGAATCAAGAAAAAATAAGAAGCAGAATTTTAACTGTTTTACCAAGGACTTTACATCAATTCAATTTATGGGAAAATTCTGTGTAATAAGGTCATGTTACTACTTTTTCCTCTGTGTTGTGTGGCATTGCTCTACGTAATTCACCTTGTACAAATGTCCAACCTCTCTTCCAAGCACTATCTTGTCATCTAAGAAAAATGTCTGCAAAGAAGACAGGGGGAGAGGACTGGACTGAAGGGTGAATGAAGGGAAGTGAAATTACAGAGATCTAAAGTAGTTTAGACCTACTACCTAGCAGTCTGCATTAGTTTCACGTCATGCAGTGTGAAAGAAAAAAAAAACATTTAGGAATAGCTGGTGAGGAGGGAGAGGCAGAAGGGAAGTACAGCTGGGTACAGAACTGCCAACAACCTGTCAGATCTGAGAGGGGAGTCATAAAGAGTGCATGAGGAGCAAAAGTACTTGACCCTTATTATTTATCTATTTTGGATGTAGTGGAATTTTCAGATAGAGAATGAAATGTCAGAAACAAAAGAAAAGTTAGCTGCATGTGCCCATGCCTCTATATAGGCACCTTTGAGACATCTACCAGTGCCTTGACTGTGATGCCTGTCAGGTATGAAATAACTGGCTTTGGTTCATGTAGGTTGTATGGCAGAGACACCAATTAATCAGTCCCAAATAATCCCAGCTGTAGGTAAACAGTTTTGCTTTATATTTCAGTAACTCCAGCTTGTTCTGTAATTGGAACAGGAAAGTAAGTTTTTAAAAATAAAAAGGAAGGAAGCAGCTCAGGCAGAGCAACAAGGGAATGATTAGTTTGCATGGCAGTACTCCTCCCAGACTGTGCAGAGGACTGAGTAAGAACCGAGAAACAACAGTCAAGTAACTGGGCTGGGAGAGGAGGAGGACAAGAGAATGTCTTCCTTGTATCCTATACTTGAGAACTCAATTAGCTTTGCACATCTGCTCTACAAGACCATATACAGGCAGTGAAGAGACTTATCTCATTAGACAAAGAAATTCTTGCATTATTTCACTGCAAGGAAAGAAAGAAAGTCGATATTTAATATAGTATGAGGTAGTAGTAACTCATGGTGCTACTACTGGTTATGCTCAGTGCCATTCAGAGAAGGAAAAAGAACACAGTGCACCAAATTTTCCGAAACAGCTGAGAGAGTGGGAGTTTAATAAATCCCAAATTCACTAACACTACAGTTCGCCCATGCATGGTGTTCTCAGCAGTTTAGTGCTTTGGGGAGGCCATCTGAAGCTATACATAGATGCATGCCTGCAAACGAGTACCACATTACTATTTTACTATCTTTCTAAAAAATAAGAAAATGCTAGGCATAAGTTTAACTACGATCATTTTTCACTTCCCACAATTACAAAGCTGCCAAGTCCGTGCCAGATGCCTGAAAATTTGTAGATTGCTGGAGGGAGTCTTCACCTAGTAAGTGAGTTTGAGATTTTTCTGGTTTTCATTTTCATTGCTCTCCATCCTCCCTGGACAGCAGATGGTGGCATTATAATGAATGACTTCTCAATATAAAAATCATCTAAGTATCAGAACATAGGACATGCTATTGTATTACATGTTTTAAGTTTAAAAGGACAACTGAGACAACTTACCAGAAAAAAATGTGGAAAAAATCTTTTCCACTGCAAAGAGAAAACACTGAATGAAATGCTGCTGCTGTAAGTACTACAAATTTATATTGTATCAAGACACCAAATCCTGGGGGTTTTAATCAGGGTGAAGATTCTTAAAGCATCAAATTATGCTACAGCTTTCTTGAATTCATTATGTTTAAAAATTAGGGGTCACTCAGTAACACTCTGAATCACTGAAGAGAATGGCAAATGTCCTTCTGACTATACTGAACTATCCTGATCCCTGGAAAAGGAAATGTCTGCAAACCTACCAAACTGCAGAAAGCACTGGCTTGTTTGAAAGTTAAGTTTAGGACTCTGAACCTGTACTGTAAAGGTAGAAATATGGACAATACATGCATAAGGCTAAAACAGTTATTTTTAGACAAGCCTAAAGGATTGTTGTCCAGAGCATTTCCTACTACCCTTAATGTCCCAAACACTTCTTACTTAGCTTTCTAATAGATTTGCCGAAGCTTGCATTCAGTACTGCTATAATAATGAACTCACTAAATAGTCAGCAGAACTATGTGTTGGCTATAGAACAAAAATTGGGAAATGTCTTGAACAGTGGGGGGACAAGGCAAAAGAAGGAAAAGATATTTTAGGGAAATATAAACGTATATATTACCAGTTGAACCTTTATTTTAATACGCTGAGTAAAACTGGGATGCAGAAGTAATACGAAAGGGTAAGTAAAGCATCCTTCCAAGTACACTGTGTCTCAAGTTACTAAAGAAAAAAGAAAAAAACTCTATTATGCTCAAAAGGCAGGCTGGACAAGTCATTTTAGGATCTCAGTTCAACTAATCAGCTCCCCTCACCCCCTTAATTTTTATGGGCCTGTTCATACAGATAAGTTTTAGAAAAATTGCCTGTACTATTTTCCCCATTTATACGTAGCACTCTTTCTGCCCTTGTGGCCTGAAGTCTAGCAACCAATGCTAGCAGGAAGTTCAAGGATTCAAAATCTCAAAATTGTGGCATTTATTTTTTTTCTGCCTTCTTTCACTGAAGGCTTTGCTCTATCAAACCATCTAATTGCAAGAAATTACTTCTGTGACATTGCTCTTTAAAAAAATCAGCCTTCTGCCCACTTCTATTCTTTCTCCTTCCTTGTCAAACTGTCTTGGTAGATGTAAACCATCTGATTCAGCACTGATGGAAATCACTGACCATGTACCTTGTATAACATTTTGCCTTTTCCCTTTCATTTGTAGTGAGCTTGAAAAGCATAAACTTGAAATCAAATATCCAACCATCTGCAATTAATACCGTTACTAAGATAGACAGTATTTCTCAGACTAAAACTCCCTGTAATACTTTGTACCACAGAATATGTGATTACCCATGATACTTACCAGCTGTGCTTGTAGTCAGACTGCAATGCCAGAAATCTTGAGTTTGATCATGCCTTCCATTTCAGCAATAACTCAATAACAAGATCCTTGTGGATGCAATATCAAAAAGAAAATTAAGAACTTCTTCCCGATGAAATGAGAAATCTTGCTAGGACATAAGTCAGTAGGGGTATGACCCTCAGGCTACATAGGTGGGGAAGTCCAAGAATTTTTTTTCTAGGAATGAATCATAAATTTTTCACTAACTGATTCATCTGTAACACAAGAAATTTAAAGAGGAGGCACAGAGAACAGTCTGTGTTTTTCATGGAAGGCTCAAAATTGGAGAAGAAAAATAGATGCTCCAGAAGAGAACTCTATTTTTTAAATTAACATGCTAATTTTGGGCATGATTATGACAATGTTTATTTAACTTTTTGCCTTCTGGGAGCTGAACATAACTCATCACAAAACAGACTGTTTTTAAAGAGTAATTGTTGCAGGCTATGCTGTCTTAAAATATTCTAATAGTAGCAATTTGGTGTTAATTAGAAAGTTGTTCATGTCTCATGAAGTACCACTTGTTCTGTGTTGCTTTTTGAGAAGGGAGTTGGTCTATTTTTAATTTTTTTTATCTACCTTATGTAGGTGTAATTGATTCTGTTATTTCAAATATGTGCAGAATTATGTGTATAAAGTAACAAGTAATGTGACGTAGTATTTTCTTAAAAAAGCAAAAAGCAGAAGACTTAAATATTGGGCTAATACCATAATTATTTCTATGTACACTTTGAAAGCTGATGGTGTATATTTAACCAATAGCAGCCAGTAGGAAACTATTGTGATGATGCTTTCTTTTACGTTCTTGTTTCATTGTTTAGCTAAGCCTGTACTAACAAATTCAATGAAGTCCAGATCAAAATTCTACTTTTTGTTTTTCTTTTTAACTCTTTTCAAACTTCCTGAATGAAAAGGTTATAGACCAAAATCAGGTATTCTGCTGGGGAGTTGTGGCCATGTAGATTGCTACAGTATACTGAACCCCCCTGCCCCCCATCAATAACAAAACAGAAGACATAACCTTCACAGTAGGTAGATGTAGAAATTCTCCTTTTCCCCTGCTTCTTAGTTGAGTCAATCACAGTTCATAACACACAGGGGAAAGACAACTACTAAGCCCTTCCTGTGGCATAATCATCCTACCACATAAGCTGTGGTCTTTTCTCTACATGGTTACAGAGCGGAGAGCAGCATGCAAAAGGTTTCTGCACCTCCCACATTAGAATGCCATGTTTAGATACAGAAAACAAGGAGAAGGCCATCTCCATCCCCCCTGACTACAGAGTCTTAGCTTTGCTTGCCCAAACAAGGCAGAGCAGAGCTCCCAGTATTGTTCTCTTTACCCATACACACAGGCAAGGGTTAAGTACATGGGTACACAGGGCTACTGAGGGAGGGTATGCAAGCAGAGCATTTTTCCCTGGAGCCGTTGTTCTGGGAGGTCAGGAAGGCCTGAAGCACAGCGGTACAAGTCTCCCAAAATACTGCCCCAAATTCAGTCTTTCGAGACCTTGTGTGAGAGTGCTGGTGATTGACCCTAGCTGGACACCAGCTGCCCACAAAGCCACTCGTATCACTCCCTTCCTCTGGAGCTGGACAGAGAAGAGACAATGTAATAAAATCACTTGTGGGTCGAAATAAGGGCAGGCAGAGATCACTCAGCAGTTACGGTCATGGGCAAAACAGACTCGACTTGGGGAAATAAGTTTAATTTATTACCAATCTAATCAGAGTAGTATAATGAAAAAATAATAATTAAAAAATCTTAAAACACCTTCCCCCACCCCTCCCTTCTTCCTGGGTTAAACGTGACTCCTGAATTATCTATGTCCTTCCCTCTCAGCACAGTGGGACAGGGAATGGGGGTTGTGCTCAGTTAATCACACATTGTTTCTGTCACTCCTTCCTCCTCTGGGGAAGGACTCCTCACACCCTTTCCCAGCTCCAGTGTGCACCCCTTCCACAGGGTGTAGTCACTCAGGAACAGCTTGCTCTAGTGTGGGTCCCCCATGGGGCTTCCCTGCCAGCAAAACTGCTCCAGTGCGGGCTCCTCTCTCCTTGGGGCCACAGGTCCTGCCAGGAGTCTGCACCAGTGTGGGATTCCCACAATGGGAGGTTACAGCCTCCTTTGGCCCATCCTTTGGCTCTGGCATGGGGTGCTCCACAGTCTGCAGGTTGATCTCTGCTCCACTGTGGATCTCCATGGGCTGCAGGGGAATGAATCTCTTCTCCAGTGCCTGGTGTACCTCCTCCCCCTCCTTCTTCTCTGGCCTTGCTGTCTTGCAGGGATTTTTCTCTCATACATTCTCACTCCTGTCTTATCTGGCTGCAATTGCTTCCACCAATAATTTTTTCCCACTTCTTAACTATGTTATCCCAGAGGCTTTACCACCACAAGTGATGGGCTCAGCCTTGGCCAGCGGTGAGTCCATCCTGCATGCAGCTGGCATTGGCTCTGTCAGATATAGAAGTTTCCATCAGCTTCACATTGAAGTCACAGTTGTAGCCCTCTGCTACCAAAACCTTGCCATGCAAACCAAATACATTGTGGGGACATTTTGCCTCTTGGAAAGAGCACAGTGTAAATCCCTGTCAGATTGCTGTGTAAGTCACAGTCATGTTACCAAGGACAAAAACATAACCCTGCTTATTAGAGTAGATCCTCTTTTAGCCTATGTCAGTATTGCTTGAGTCATGCTGCAACAGCCTAACTCATGTATCACCAGGGCATCTACTGAGTTCTTGTGAGCCTAACTCCTCTGCTACAAAAACTGAGCAGAAGAGAGCCTTTAATTTCAGTGAAATCAGGAACAGATCAGTCCTGGGGAAGGTTATGCTTCCAACATACTGAATTATAGCTCTTTCTTGGGTGCTGCTTTTACTTGGTCCTGAACAAATTCCTTGCCAGTTGCTCTAGGATCTTCTGATCAAGCAGCCCTTTCTTTTGTTTAAAAAAAGTGACATCAGTAAATTTAACTCAAGAAGCAGTATGGTAAAGGGAATACCTGATATTATTTCACACACAAACAGTATGTAGTAAAAATAATCCTAGGCTATGTCATAAACATTGTAATATCTGCCCAAGAAATGAAAAAGGAATGTAGCAGTTCAAACAGTAGCTGGAAATAATGATAAATGGATTGTAATTCATGAGCTGTTCTCCACCATTGTAAAAGTAGAAGTGAAGCTATTTTGATACTTAGCACACTCTTTTTGTCTCTTACTTAACTTTACTTACTTACACTTTTAGGTTTACTTTTCAGAAATTTAACAACTTACGGAAAAAGAGACATCTTGTTTAAAGGACTACTTAGTGGTCATTAGGTTACTTCTTGCCAGGTTATTGAATAATTGCATGAAAGGTTTCTGTAAAGTAAAATATATTTGACACACATAATTGGAAGAGACAACATAAAACATACATTGCATCTTTTAAATAAACAATTAAAATATTTTTGGTTTACACAAGACTACATAAACAAGTAACAAAGACTTTGCTGGCAGAATTTTCTCATTGGGTCATTAAAATAATTCTGCTTTCATGCTTCTGCCCTTCCCTGGGAATCAGATTTTTTCTTTCTTTTTTTTAAATTTAAAATTACTACCGTTATCCTTGTAGATAAAAACTTACCCCAGCATACTGATTTTAGACATGAATGTCACAGTAACAAGCTTCTTTTAAATTACTCTTGTGACATTCTGAACAGTGTTTTTTCTACCCTAACCTACATTTTTAAAGTGCCTTCAAGCTTTTCATCTCATAATGCAGTTCAAACAGTAAAATGCAATAAAACATAGATCACTGATGATCAAGTGTAGTACCAGAGAATAAGCGCACAGTGGACAGATTTTTAGTGATTCTGAAGTATTTTATGCTTGTATTTCTTCAATTAAAAGCTTACTTACCGAGAAAACATTCATTCTTTCCTTGGATGTGTAAGAAAAAAAATGTAGATCTGACAGTTTTACCTTCTGCTGGAATCCTACACTTTACAAAGGAGTGAATTATCCAGTAGCATTGTTCCACCAAGATTCTCAACAATGAAAAGAGCTACATCATGAACTCTGGCTTGTACCATTTCAAACTGCTGGATTAATTCCAGCAGTGAGGCCTACCTTATGCTGTTTGAGGAGAGTATGGCTGTACATTCCACAGTCAGGACTTCACTGACCTCTAGAAATAGAGGCTCTCCTGGGAGGGGAGAAGATGCCTGTTGCTTCACTGAAAGCTTTCCTAAAACACCTACATTTTTATAGTAACAGAGGGAACCAAATGGGTTCAATATAAAGAAGACCACAGCACATAACCATAGCTACAGGAGAAAGTCACAGTAAATTTGGTGAGATTTCAAACCAATTGAGTTAGCAGCACACTAATCTGAACAAAACATTTATTTCAATGAGTGTGACAGCAATATTTACAAAAAAATGAGTGTCTCATGCAGGTCTGTAGATTAGGCTGATTACAATGAATTAAAGTTTCATTTTAAGTACAATTTTCTCATGAAGACAAGCCCACTTTCTTGGAACATTGCCCACATTTATCACACTTGGACATTTTGTTCAGAGCAGACATAACATTTTTGATGATATACAGTATGTAGGCTAAAGCTGCAGTAGTTTGTCATGGGTGGGCTGCTCCTCACCCACTCGAGTTAGACAGGTCTTGAAGGACTTGTGAGAACAGCAGAGAGCTTCTCTCATGATTAATAGGCACACAGTGTTGTTCCATCTCCCAGGAAACGGTGCTGTTGGATTGGGGCATGCTGTGATGAAATGGCACTTGTGTCAGCCCTGTCCTTTGTTCCACTGTCTCCTGTCAGATGTTTGGGAACCACCACCATTTCTGCTGTTCCCATATGAATATCATCTCATTCTTCCTCACCACACCACCCAGACCTTCAGAATAAGCAGCAGCCCTGATGCCTTTTTCTCCAGAAGAATAAGTGATTGAAATTTATGATTAATCAGAGGTAATAGTCTTCAGTTTCTTCTCTAATAATCATCTTGCCTACTATCTGTGGTCAGCAGGAGATCCAGCTCAGAGAACAATAGGGAATAACGTTAAGCAGCCTACCAATACTAGCATTTGGTGGCCTGTTACACACCTCATCCACAACACACCTGTTTTACAGACTCTAGGAAAGAAAAGGAACAGTCTCTTTCCCAGCATAACTTCAGTTAGGTCACCTGGTCACAGGAATGAAGAATTTTTGTGATATTCTTCTCTCCTCGAAGTTGAGGCAGGCATGGACCTGAATAAACACAAGCAGTAAGAAGTGAATAAACTTCTAGGCATTAAAAACATGAAATAGTCTTTATTTGTATTTACCTTTGATCACCAGAGCTGTACAGGGCAGTAATTTAACATGAAGACATTATAAAACACACAATAGGAAATCTGATACTAGAATTCAAGGACAAATTGAACACTACTTTGCACATTTAAACTGCACTGTTCTGGCTTGCAGGGTCTCTTTGTGCATGGCTAAGGGGGCCAAAATAAAGTGACCCAAAGACAGAGCATAACTGTGCTTCATCTGCCACCCCATCCTCCTCCTGTATTCTTCTATATTAACAGTAACACACTTGGGCTTTTATCTCAAAACCCCACCAAAATACATCTTTAATGCAGAAAAATCCTTATCATGCTTTTTTTTTCAATGCAAGCATCTTGTTTTATCTTCATGCACAAGCTAAGAAAAAATATTTTAGAATTTGAGTCCTCATTTTTCAATATAGTAACTGCCATTGGTGTTTACAACACAGTAATTACTGGTAAGAGACAGAAATGGGATTTCTTAATTTAATCTCTGGATTGGATCATTAATCACTTCTATATCTGATATATTACACAATACAAAAATAACAATATTCTCCCTCAGGTTCTATTATTTCAACTAATTGCAAAAGAGAAAAAAAAAATCCAAGCGCTGTGATAATAATCTATGTGCACTTTTCCTTTTTCTCTCTTTATGTTTGTGAAATGGAGATCAAAGTAATTACACAAAGGCATAGATCAAACACTCAAACCCAAAACCACTGAAAAACCAAATGATGCTAAAGAATATAAAAATTAATTTAAGATAAAATACATTATTTAAAAACATACCTTGACATTTACCTTCCTATAATTCGAGTTTAAATTGTGCTATATTAAAACTCAGCTTATTGGCCAAATTTAATTCTCTGCAAGGAAACACTTCTGGTCTTTTCTGTGCATCAGCAATTTTAGAGAACTGCAACTTGGCTGCAAATTTGTGGAACCTGCTATCTTCTTTTGGATGTCATCTTTCATAAAAATATCACAGATCTAAAAGAGGGCAGACATTTTTCTATCTTTTCCATTTTTTTTTCTCATAGGAATGAAATGCAGTGTTTCCTTCTCAGTATTTCAGGAAAATAATCCAAATGACTACGACTATGGCAACCAAATAATGGCCAGTTTAGCAGAGCACTCATTAGACTTCAGAGTGACTTTATTCATTGCCTCACATCACTCTTGAGGGATTCTTCTCCCTCCCACGAAATTGCAATAAACAACCCCCACTGTAGCTAATACTCCGCATGGTAAGAGGGCACTCAACACTGTGCAAAAACCAGTACAGTTCAGTTCTGGAGACAGGTCAATGCCAGCTCCTGGAAAGCCTTTCCCAGGGATGCTTTCTGCAGGATCATTCAATAGCCTCTAAAATTTTTGCATTCATGACGTGACTGTATCTCTGCCACACATGTAATTAATTCACCTTCTCATGATCACTACTCCCTCCTCACCTTCCCTGGACTATGAATATTTATATTTAACAGAGAGTTTCCCTTTCTATCATTCAGGAGTCTACAAGCAGAATAACGGAATATAACCCTGCAAGGAGACCATAGTGGTTTTCCCTTTTAATACAGCAAGAACAAACCCTTCAGGTATACAAAACTTGGTCTCCTTTCAGTTGTCTTATTTTCCCCCCTCATTCAAAACATAAGCTCTAGTGCCTTCCATTAAACAGTGGAGAAGTAAATCTTTGCCCACTGGTAAAAAGGAAAATTATTATTTGACTGTTTCAAGACTCATCAGTTCTCACTCTCTGGTTCCCATGGAAACTATCCCCAGTGAAGTTTGAGAGGGGCTTTGTGTGCAGCAGAAATGACAATAATTATGGAGAGAATTAGGTTTCTGCAGGGGAAAATCTTAAGTAATTTTCAAATTTTGTCCAGACCTTAGACAGCAAATCATCCACTAGTTTGACTTTTGCCAAATAATAAAGTATTAATGAGTTTTTTGCCGCGTTGATATTTAGTTCATGAGGTTTCTTAGGGAAAAAACATACTGGCATATAGAGGTATATTTTATCTGAACAGAGACCAATGTGATGAGCATAAAATAAAGAGTACACTGTTAGGCTGAAATTAGTCCAGCAATGTTTTCTGAGAGAAGCTGTATCTAAATTTATGCATAAATTTCTGTTGTGAGAAGTACATGTACCATGTCCCTTGAAACAGTGAGAGTGTTTCACTGTACCTCTACTATAAATTAATTTGATGGCGCAAGAAGTAAACTAGCTCTGCATCTTCAACAGAAAAATACAGAGGTAAGAGGTTACAGTAAAAAGTGGGAGAGAAAAAAGGGTTGATCTAAATACAAAATTTTGTAAGGTGTATGAGCACTGTTTTAAATTCTGGTCCTTGAATGAAAAGCAGTAGATTCAATAATGACAATATTTCCTAAAAAATCCTATGCTTATAATTGAGTCTAAGTATGTTCTGTAGAAAGAAGTTACACAGATTTAAAACAAGATGGATATTAGAAAGAAGTAGTTGTAATGATAAGCAAATTTAGAGAGACATGACTATCAGGTAAAGTATTACAGAAATTATTAGTAGTAAATGTTGTACATATTTTTTTTTTTAAGATTTGAAAATAGATTAGGCAAAGAGACAGCAAAAGGAACAAGGACACTAACATGGGGCCCTCCTCAGTTAAGACTACATTCAATAGAGAATTTAAACACCTATATAATTGTATAGCAATTCTAAAACCATAAACCAGGCATCTACAAGTGCCTGCTCCAAGGGACACCTCTCACTTAAACCTGGAAGTTTTCTAAAAAAATTTGCTTCTGTACAAGCTGAAAATGAAACATCTTGGCAGTTGTGTCACTTGCCTAGTCTAACTGAAGACCCAAAAATCCCAGGTGACGCTGGCCTCTAAAGAGCCCATACCTGTACTCAAAACACACACAGCCTACAGCTGGAGCTCAGAGTACTTCACAAAATGAACAAGTAAACACTTTCTTTTAAAACACAGACAGAGAGGACAAAATTGTTGCAAGTGTTTATTTTCATACAGTATCCTGCTGGTTAGAGTACTCACTGGAAAAAAAACACAAGACACCTGAGTTAAAGGCCTCTTCAGCATGAGGAGGTTCCTCTCACCTCCTCTCTTTCTGCTGCCTTAAAAACATGCTTAATTGGAGGGTAGGCACAGCAGAGAGGGAGGGGAGCAGACGACATGAAAGAGTACACATTTACCACTAAGTAGTTTGGGCTGTCACCTGAATAACAAAAATACAGATTGGACCCCTTGGACTTGTTTTGGAGTTGTGTTTAATAAAATGCACAAACAAGTCTGGAAGATGGAACTCTGCTCCCCTCCCTGCCAGGAGAGCCAAGTCACGAGTCATCCTCCTCCAGGCCCCAGGACTCCCAGCTTACTCACACAGCCTCCAGCACAGCTCCCTCCCTAGCTCCTGCCTCCCAGGCAACCTGCTGACTTGGACATTCCCCCAGGATCTTCAACATGCCCAAGTGAGCAGTCAAGCCTTCTCAGTCAATGCTTATGCTACTGATTCATGTAAAAGGGGTGTGAGGAGGAGGGAAACCACCATGGGTTTGGTGGGGTTTTGTGTGTTGGTTTGGGTTTTTTCTTTCATTTAAAAGACATAGAAGGGTAAGAACATGTACCAAAGCTCAGAGCTTGCATGCACTGGCAGGAGAGGCAGTGTGCCAGAGAAAGGAGGTGCCTCTGGCCCACAGGGAGCTAAATGCCAAAACTGCAGAAGGAGGCAGAGGTCCTGAAACATCCCTGTTCTTGCTAATTGGCTCCGAATAGCTTCCAGCTGAGAATGCCCACGCTTTCTGATCACTCTTCCCCATATGCAACATCTATCACCCCAGCTGTTTAACAGAGGTAATTAGGGTGCCAAACACCTGGAAATTATGCACAGGAACCTGCTATTTCTTCCCTCTGAAGGCTAGATGAAATTCTAGCCTCTACAAGCCACTGTTTTCTCTTTGTTAAAAATAGATAAAAAATAAGCTCTATATTCCACTGGGTTGTCAAGGATAAATGTACTGAGCATTGAGGTGTTCACACATTCACTAATGAGAGTTGTAGCACAGGATAAACCTTGTAGAAATAAGATCTCTGTGTGAAATCTTACCTATGCAAGCAATAAACATAACCAAGAAGAGTAATATGAATGTGATTAAACTACTGTGATACAAAACTATTGGAATATCGAGTTGGTTAAAATAGAATGATCAACCAACATAGTGGGAGGAAAATACCTGCGGGCAATACTAAAATCACAAGCTTTCTGCACAAAAGCAGCAAAACTGCCTTCAAAATTCTCTCCCAGTTCTGCTACATACATGAAGGAACGACAGTAATAGCTTAGGCCAATACTTACCCCTTCACAGCAGCACAGTATAAGTAAGGAAGGGCAAAACATAAGGAACTGGCACAACCAAAAAAGAGATACAATTTTTTATCCCTAGACTGGGGAGGGATGAATGAGTGCTGAAGTGAAAAGCTTTGCATAAGACAGAGTGGGGCTTAGATTTTGACCCTGCTGGTAGAGCTGCTTGAAGAAAGACATTTCTGCTTCATGAAAGCTGAAATTTCAAAATCTGGCTTTAAGCCAAACCAAGATAGAGTTTTCCAAGCTGATGGTTTCCAAACATGACTTTTGGAAAATAAGCAAGATGCTTGATTTTCCATCCAGCAGTGATCCTGTAATGCAAAAGCAGTATTTGTCACAAAACCACAGAATTTATACTTCAGCATCAGAATTCTTTGGTTTTGTCACTGCAGCTTCAGTTGTAACTACATGATTTAATACAAATTTCTAAAATAACTGCATTTCTTGATAAATTTCTCTGTGAAGTTTCTGTCATTAACTATTCACAAGATTCATGGTGAACACAAAACCACAAAAAAGGCAGGAACTGGACACAAAGATGTAGTCAGAAAATAAGTATTAACCAAAAGAAAAGATGAATCTTTTAAGGCATAAGAATGAATATAGTATGCAGGCTGTTTATCTCATCTTGTCTCAAGAGTGTTTCTATCCAGAGCTATGCAGAGTTTCACAATGGTAGTGATTGCCATTAAAGGTACACTGATAGGAGCAAGACTAGTGGACTGTGTGAATAAACCCTAATAATTCTGTAAAACAAGAGCAAGTGTACTAAAATTCAATAAATTTAATAGTTCCTTTCTCTTTTTTTTGCCAATCTGTCTCTGTTTTATCATTGTGTAACAGGAGCTTCAGCACAGATTGATAGCAGAGCCTCACTCCTGCATACAATCAAAGTCACAGTCTGAAACAGAGATTGTAGATCTAAGGTTTCCTAACCTCCCCTTCTTCAGGCACAGAAATTCATTTATGAAGTTGCCCATTTTTCAACTGAATCACACATATTCTGCCTTATATGTAGAAATACATGAAAAATAGAATAGATGGATAAAATAAGCTCAGTCTGGGACAACACAGAATTTTCAAACATTCACCACTGTGAATTGTTAGGAGCTGTAGAGCTGTTTAGCAGAGGCCCCAGTTTGGAAGCCTAAGGTTGCCATCTTTTGGAATTGCATGTGAATTGTGTAGCTCCCATGCAGTGCCATTTCACAAGGTCAGGAAACAGCAGCGAACAAAAATTTGGATCAGACAAATTGTCTATACTGCTACAAAGTCTTTACCTCAAAGTGTTTTGATCACTAGTAGCATCCCACTTCAGAAGAAATTTCCATGCTTGTCATCACTTCTCATATGACCTAGGTAAGTTTAATAATGGTTCTACACAGGTCAGTGTGAAGGACCCCAAATCCACCTCCATCTTCTGTGGAAATGACACTGAATCTACATTTGAAGGGAACACATGGAAAGGCTTTCTATTTTAACCTCCACCCACTTCCCCTGCCTTCTCCCTATGCTCCTTTAAAGCGTCTTCTTCCTCATCCCAGATGAGAGCTGGCCCAAGGCTTACACAGGAGCTTTCCCACCTCCCTTCTGGTATGGAGTTACTTAGTCTTTCCCTTCCGTGTCCCACTCTGCACTCCAGCCTCCCTATATCGTGCAACTTGTGTTGTTCACCCAGAAAATGCCATCTTTGCTCTCCTTCATCCAGTGTGCAGGAGATGGGACAAGAGGCAGCCTGTATTCCTCTCCTGGCCAAAATGCCTCCGTTCCAGATCAGGATGCAGAAAATGTCAGCACATTAAGCTGTTTTCCAGAATCATGAGATTCAGTTCATATCTTCAGTTTCAACAGGAGTTGCTCTTGAGCCCAATGAAATTTTCTTTTAAGGATACTACACCAAAATCATAAGCATCACTCTAGTGATGGAAATAGCATCTGTACAAAGCAACTTTTCTTACCAACACCTCATGGTGGATATGCCTGGTACAGCTGGTGACTGAGAAAACTGGATTATGAATGATGAGGACATACCATCAAAATTCACTATATTCTTACTTCAACTCTCTTGCTTCTGTCAAGTCAAACTTTGTAGGGCGTTGGCAAAGATGGCCAGCATCCTTCTGGGCTATATTAAGAAAAATGTTGCCAGCAGGTTGACAGGTTCTCCTCCCTCCACTCAGCACTGGTAAAACACTCCTGGAGTACTGAGTCAAGGTCTGCCACCCACGGTGTGACAAACATTAAACTGGAACAATTCCAGTGAAGTGCCATGAAGGTGACTGAGTGACTGAAACAACTGTCATATAAGAGGCTGGGAGAGCTGGGGCTGTTCTTGGAGAACAGACTGGAGAACAGAAAGCTCAGGGGCATCTTGTCAGTGTGTACAAATATTGGATGGGAGTGTGTAAAGAAGATGGAGCCAGGCTCTCTTCAGTAGTTCCCAGTAACAGGATAAAAGCAATGGACACAAATTAAAATATAAGAAATTCCACTTACATATAAGAAAATACTTTTTGACAGTGAGGGTGGCCAAGCACTGGAACTCTGCTCTAAATTAGGGTCTAAACTTCCCATCAGTTCACAATGACCATGTATTTACTTCCCATAAATACGTCCCCATGATCCTTTTCCCTCAAAGGCTCTCCTCTGAAACATGCCCACAGTTACAATCATTTCAACCTCCCAGCTGCATGGTAATGCTCTTGTTACAAAGTCTGCAAAACTCTCAGTTACTGGGTTGTTGATGGGTCATGATTACTACTGACCCAGGCACTCTCACTACCCTTTTTACTCCTGTTTTCTGTGCTCTTCTGTCATGTTGTTTTATATTTAGTGTGTAAACTCTGAGGGTTAAGACTGGCTTTTTATTCTATGATTATACAGCCTCAAGCACCTTATGCATACCTAGTGTTCCTAGATACTATCATAAAAGCAAGCAGTAAAAAATTGATCTGGTGATGTAAGTTTAAGAGAGTACATTATCTATCACTTTCACTTTTAGATACTTGTTCAAGAAGGTTTCCATTGTAGAAGACATTAATTTCACTTAAGTTTAGCCATTTACCTGTCAGAGGCCTCATGGAAAGACAGATAAGCACCATCAGAAAGGCATTCATCTCACCTCAGGAGACTTGTCTCAGCCTGGTGTGATCCTGCCTCTCTATTTATTAGAAAGTGAGCATAGAGACATAGAATTCAGCCAGCTGAGTTTACACAAAATGGCATCATTCTGACTAGACATAAATCTACACACTCATCAGTAAAAATCTAACTTTGAAAATGTTCATTTAGATGGCCTGAACAAAATTTCATCTTTTGTTTTTCCCCCAAAACATCAGAGAGTAATACAAGGTCTCTTATAACACATCATTCATATGATTTAGTTACTGTATTATGCTTTCCTAGTTGCTATCTTTCTTCATAGAAGCTGAGAGGAGATCCCAGTGTGCATCTACTTCTTTGTGCACTGACACTGCTTTATGAGAAAACAACCGTTTTTCTCATCACAGTCTGTAAAGCTGACATGAAACACAAAAAGCCACTCAATGGAGTTGTTCCAGTTTCGTTAAACTTGCTGAAGATCTGGATTAGGCATTTGCAACTTAGATAAAACTGAAGTAGCACCAATAACCTAAAACTGTGTTGAGGACTCTGAAAGTAGTGCTAAACTGCAACAGTTCTGGTAATTAAGTGCTCCTGTAAATGGCATTCAGTATTGTGACACTTCTGTTTGGGTGAGGAAAAGACTTGTTAGAAGTAACAGTGGATGACTGTTGTGATACAGAAAATGCTGAACTCCAGCAGTCTGTGATTAACAGCTTCTACAGCCAAGCAATTAATTCCTGTCTTTGCAATATAACTTAAGTTACAAAATGCCAGTGAGAAAAATGAGTTTTATTCCCCAACAAGCTGACCAAGGCTGTACAGTCTCTTACACAATCTGAAGCTAACTTTGAGTAAAAGAGATTGAGAGAACTTTTTTCCTTTGTTGTGAAATTCAGTCATGCAGAGAGAGAACAAGTGTTTACTATTCTTTCAGAAAAAAGGAGTATCTGTGATGATTGCCAAGAAGAACTCACTCATTTAATAATGTGCAAAATCTTGGTCATGGGCTGGAAATATTTCAAGTTGCATTTGAATTTCAGAAGGAACAGTGCAAAAACTACTTTGTGCATACACAGGAGTCATCTACAGGGCTAAAGGACACAATTAATTTTGGACCTTGCTGTGCTTTGTAAGTTTATCATAATGCAACTACAGGATTGACAAGCATTAGATCTTATAATTTTTGAAAGGGTGCAAGAGGTGAAAAGAAGCAGGCAGGATTTAGGTTTGGTTTCAGCAGCTTTAACTCATATCTAAGTATGGTTTTACTCACTAAATAGTCTTAGTGATCTTTACATTTAAGTAGTTACAAGAGAGTCTAATTTCTCATAAAAATGTAGAAGGGAGAAAAAAACACATCAAACAGGCTTTTGAATGTAGATATCAATTCAAGATTTAATGGCATTTTAAAATCAAAGGACAACTTAGCTGGCAGCACACTTGTCAGGATTATTCTACAGAACCTAATTTTGAATATAATTTATGTTGCTTTTCTTGATATGAACTCATAAAGGCAAAACTTTGCTAAAATGTTTAAGACAGAGTTCAAGTTACAGACATTTAAAAGGAGGTCATGATATAAAATCTTTCATCTCTGGTAAAAATTGTAGAATCATCGACGTGTTTAAGCTTGAAGAGACCTTTAACTTCATCAAGTCTAACCCTTAACCCAGCGCTGCCACGTCCAGCACTAAACTATGTCCTCAAGCACCACATTTACACATCTTTTAAATACCCCCAGGGATGGTGACTCAGCCACTTTCCCTGGCAGTCTGTTCCAATGCTTGGCAACTCTTTCAGTGAAGAAATTTTTCCCAGTATCCAATCTAAACCTCTCCTGGAACAACCTGTGGCCATTTCCTCTTGTCCTATCCCTTGATACTCAGGATAGGAGGTCAGGCCTCAGCTGGCTAAAGCTCCTTCCAGATAGTTGTAGAGAGCAGTAAGTTCCCCCCTGGGCCTTTTACAGGATAAACACCCCCAGCTCCCTCAGCTGCTCCTTGTAGGACTTGTGCTCTGTATAATACTAAATATTCCCATGAATAATGGCTAGCTGAACTCAAAGTAGGCAGTTGAAGTAAAACTAAACATAACTTCCTTGGTTTTATTTCTTTAGCAATTACAGGAGTCTGTGAATCAGTGAGATCTTATGGATAGAGCATCTGCTATGTTCCATGAATGTTCCTGTCCCAGTATTTAAAGCTTTAAGGCAAAGCTCAGCTATACTGTCACAGTCGCACTACCAACACTTGAAGTCAGTCAAACAGTAATTTGATCATGTGAACTCTTATTGCAAGCCAGGGCCTGTCTTGTCACACTTAAGCATATCTGCTGTACTTCCTGCATGCACAAAAAAAATACGTACAAGCCAACTTTTGTTACATGATTGTCAAAGGTTGTTTGTGCCTGTTTCAAAAGCATAAACAGGCAAGCACGGAAATGCCAATTAAAAGCCATAATTTGCTGTCACACCTACGTAAATATCAGGATCTTCAGTCTGGAAATTTCAATGGGAATATTCAGCTCTGTTCAACTATACTTAATACCTGACTGTGTTTATAATCTCACAGCAGCTGCCCCATTCAAAACCACTTTCCTGTGCTTTCCAGCATCCTCCTGTTTGTCAGAACAACGTATCTATTATTTTGTAGTCATTCTTCTCTCCCACCTCTCTGAGTATTTTGCCAAGCCCTGTTGATTCCCCTTTTATAATATGTCCTTGAAAAACAGGCAAGTTTTTTCTCTCACTTCCTGTGGGGGAAACCTTTGCCTGAGCTCTGACTGCCTATCTGTTGAAGTTCCTAAACCACTGCTACCTCCTCTGTTGCCTTTTCTAACTCCTACTTGCTACTCGTGCAATTGCTACAAACCCTTTCGCAAAAGCATCCGCTCTTACAAACCATGAATTAATTACCTTACTAGTTTCCTTCATTGCAGCAAGCAAATATTTCCAGTTGTGCTTATCCTGTTCTTTCTGATCTTTCATATTTTTCTTTCAATCTTATATTCAACTGTATTGGAACGTCCAAACTGACTCCATTCATGCAAAGTCACATCCTACCCCCTGCAATCAATTTTCATTGTCTCCTTCCAGAATATAGCACTACCATACAAATCATTATTCTACATACATCTTTTGGGCATTTTTTTCCCCCAAGGAAAGTTGGGTTTGAGTATTCCTGAGTCAAGAACTCTTGCACACAGCTTTCTACACTGCCCGTGTGACAGGCTCACATTAGAACTTCATGGGGAATTAAATACTGTAATTTCTAGCTTAATGCAGCTGATCTGCTACATAAAGATCCTCCTACACAGTAAGTTCTCTCATGCAGAGATTTTGTCTTTGTTCTGACACTTTGCTGAGAACACACGTCTTTAGTTCATGTAATATAGAACATCTATTCCTTGTAAAAGCAAAATAACTCCGTGCCTTTCCCTTCCTGCCAAAAATACAAACTACCTTCCCTCTCTCTCTCCCTCAAATAAAAGCCAATCAACAAACCTCTAATTAAACTAAATGACTTGTATCATTAGCTTGCCTGGTGGCAACAATTTTACAACTCAAGGGATGGCACATGCTGAAAATGGAATGTTACTTTTTCAGGGAAATTCTCAAATTTGTTCTCCAGATAGATAATTTGGAGTGGTTCAACCTTTATAAAACTGTGTATTCACAACAAAATATGCATTTGTCTTGTATTTTAACTAAGCTTGTAGTTGCAAATTCAGCTACTTCTGCCTTACTGAAGAACACCCCAACAAATCAACCACCAGAAATCTTCTGTATATGACACTGCCCTAAAATGCCCATGTTTGGGAAGGCTGGCAAAGATGCAAGAACTTTAGAAAACAATGAGGGCTGGAGTGCTCCCCTGTCCTATGGCAAACATATATCTTCCGTGTACAAAGTCACATTTTTGTAACTTGACTGGAGTGCAAATACTTCAGTTCTACTCTCTGTCTTCCTACAAGTTAAATGACTGAATGCCTCTCTGCTCTACCTTCATATACTCTCTGGGATTGCTTCCCTGTAGTTTTTAACACATGTGGTTGCTACAATAGGTAGCAAAATCCTGGGCTTTGCAGAACAGACTGATCTGCTTCAGAGTATCTACACTCTGTACACTAACTTTTAGGATTCCATTTACTAACTTCTAAAACACAACTGAAGGAAACCATTTTACAACCTCTGCTTTCCTTGAGTTCCAGAATATTCCACTGGTTGTGTATAGCTCATTATTTCATTAGCAAAGTTATTACAAATCTGCTGGTTAAAATCTTTTCTCCTAAAGATAAACAGAACTGTCACCTTCAGTAAGGTAAATAAACACTTTTGTCTTGGCATATACAAGGTGCCTGAGATTTTTCTTCACTTAGTTCCCCCGTTTAAGCCTAACCAACCTGAGTGACAACATGACACAGGAAAATACAGAAAGTGAATATATAATAGGATGAAAATTACAAACAAGTCAGGCTAAGCCCCAAAACCTGGGCACTAATCCCTCCTGCCTCCATTCTGGGCATACAACTCACCCCTCCCAGCAGCTAAACTACATCATGTGGAAAGAGAGAGCATGAGAGACTGCACACAGACAAGCAGAGAGGTCTAAATATTGCTCTGCAATTTTCACAAATCTGCACTCAAAAAGAGCAAGGAACATTTTCATTTCTGCAGGAATATTTTGGAGAGAGCAGGGTACATTTAATACATGTAAGGAAATACAGTGCATACACTATCTTGCAGAGTTAAACAGGGAAGAGACTGACAAAGAACCCATAATTAAAAATTGGCAAATTATTTTAAGCCTGTAAAATTGTCTGTAGTAAAATTGTGTGCATAGATTAAGGTTGCATTTTAAACATTTGAAGAAAAGCAACTGAGAGATTTAAAGATAAAAGTTCTAATTAGATGAAATAGGAAGATACACACATGCTAAACAAAGACTTGAAACAATCTTCAAAACAATTCAGAGTTGCTGGGGGAAATGGAGGTCTGACTGGTTAAAACATGAAAACTTTCAGAATGTCAGCAGATACAATCTATAATATTAAATCAAAGAGTTTTATATCTATGGTCTGTATTTGGCATAGAATTTGCTTTGCAGGAAAAAATGGCACAGACGAAGATTTTCGTTTTGAGAAGAACACATCAGAGCAATGAAACTCAATTACATGTAAAATGCTGATTTGCCAACAATGCAAAAACTAAGGAAATGACAGATCATAACCACAATTTGACTTAAAAAATCTCTAATAATGCTGCACTTAAATTCCATCTCTTCCCAACTACTTCAAATCAAAAGACAGCTAGGATTTATTAAAAGATAATATCTGAATGCTTAAAAAATTCTTATAAAAACCTGAAGAAACATTATGGGGCTTATTTTTTGCAAGACTTGTGAAACCAGAACTGTCAGGTACTAATGATGTTTCATGGTCAGATTTATTAACCTGATGTGTTTGTAAGAATTTACAGTACTCAGCTTTTTGCATTAAAAAATCCAGAAAAATGGTGTACAATAATATAAGCTCACATAATCCAAACATTTTGCATGAAGGCAAAAACAGTGGGCTGCCAGAAAGCTGTAGTTTATTTCCACATGACAAACAGAGGAGCAAACATAGAAGAGTCAGAAATCACCTTCCTTCTCCTACTGCAGAAGAAGCTGAAAAGAAGAATTTTGAATCCTACTGATCTGAAGCAGAATGTGCCAGCAGCATTTATGAAAAGGACTAGAGCCAGAAATCTGACAATTAAGGAAAGCTTTGCCAGATTTTCAGTCCTGCACAAACCCCTTCTGAAGGTGAAGCTCACAGGACTTCTGACTTCCACATCACCTTCTCCATCTCCCTGTGATTACAGGCCTACATTTAACAGCATTCCCAGTTCACAGTGGTACTGCCCACCTTCAATCATCAGATAAAAGTACTATTTACAGTCTAATGCAATAACTATACTCTTCATCTACCTTGGATATTTTAACATTCACATGATTTATTATCATCAGATAGAGAAACCTTACCCAGAGAAAAGTAAAAACCTGTCCAAGGCTGGTAAGTGAAAATCTTGAAACCTGAATGCTCAGAAAACGACTAATGCATTAACTCTTTGGGTACCCAAACTTAAAATGATCTAATTTTCCAGGGTGCGAAATTTTCAATTCCTTCTGAAGTCAATGAGAGTCACAAAAGGCAAGATCCTGTCTAGGCTGTTCCTTCCCAGATTAATTCCTAGTTTCTCTGATCACCTGCCTTTAGCTGGCTGGTCCTCCACCTCTCCAGATGAAACACTGCAATTCAGCAACTCTCTGTTACATTTTCCCCCTAAGGATCTGTAATATTTCATAAACTGAAACATCTGACAACTGCTAGTTAGTTAATTTGAAAGCCAAACACCACCACAACACAGTGATACAGGATTAGCTTCTCTTAAACAAAATATGTCTTACTTGCCAAAAGATGTAAACACTCCATGTGTGAAGACGACAGTTAAACAACAGCCACCTGAGCACAACCTTGTTTATACGTGGCATTTTTTCTGAAAACTGAAAGCACCTGTCTCCTTTGGTACTTATTCTCTGGAGAAAAAGTGTTAATGTTGGCTGCTGTCAGTCAATACATATCTCACAAAACCACATTTATACAAGACACAAAACTAGGCTAAGATCTTCTATATGAACTCCACACTGCTCAAGACTAGTTCTGATGTGTTTAGATAAGGCACGCCTTCAGATCCCAGTTTAGACAGAACCACACTCAACAATCCTGAAACTACAGCTGCCTTCCACCCTTCCAGCCTCCATATTCTCCTGGCTGTAAATCTGATTATTGTACTCTGATATAACCTCCCTCAGTACTCTGTGCTATGCTCTTTATTATTTTAGTCTTTCTTAACTGCTGCCCTCAAAGAGCCACTTTCAGCCTGGATTTCTCCATATAAGGTAATACCTCACACAAACACATTGGAGAGCACATGATACTTATTTAAAGAAAACATACAAGTATTTCACTATTCTTCCAAGCAAAGCTTGTTTTGGAACAGAGAGAAAACTTGTTCTTCGTTCTGTGTGAACCTTGGCCCTTCCTCCTAACATCACTTTCAAATTTCATGCCTTCAGGCTGAAAATATTCTATTTTTCATCAAACTGTTTTCTTAAATCTGCATGTAACACACCTGTCACAAACTTTTGTTCTGCTCCTTTGAGGTGTTTCTGCAACTCCCACACTCTTGGCAAGAGCTTACTCTAGGTAAAAATCCAACACCCTCCTTTATTCATCATCTAGGATGTATGATTAACTTGGTTTTTTCAAAGATGTTGCCTTAAGCACTGGGTGTTGACTACTCCCATGGAAGGAACTACCCCTTGCTAAGTGTTGGCCCATGTTTCCACTTCTTTGGGCTGAGAATCCCTAATGAAGCTGGCTCTACGCGTTATGTAACCCGGCCAACATGATACTGACACCCAAGGTTTGGCACTTGCAAGAGTTCCTGCTAGGTGTGTTCTATTCCCCAAATTATTCATAGATTCCATCTTGACATGGGAATTATTTCTCCCAAACACCACTGATTTATTGCACCAAGCAGAATAGAAGACTTAAGTTCACAGATATACACAGTCTCACCTATGACAATGCACAAGAAACCCCTAACGATAACGTGCAACTTTCAGTCTAGTTACATTTCACAGATAAGTAGTTGCTTTCGCTACAAATACTGGTTCTAGGGTAATGCCAGCCCTTTCCAGTAAATTTTGTAATAAATTATTTGGTCAAGAGAGAAGAGATGGACATTTTTGCCAGGGATTAGGATTTACTCACTCTGCATTTGCCAATATGCTCATTTAGGCCATTGTTTTCTCTAATAATTCTTTTTGAGCTATTTCTGTGTAGCCAGAGAGTGTATCATCATGCAGCTGCACTCCAGAGCCTGTCCTCTGTTAAAAATAAAACAAAAGTTAATTCAAACTATAAATATTCTCCTGTTTCTATACAGAGGACCTCTGAAGCACAGAGGATCTTAGTTACATTATCCACACAAGGTGCATAGCTTTGGTAAGACACATGTTAGCAGAATTTAGAAGCTCTCATTTTTCAGCCATTTACTCTGATAATTGTATTTCACAAATGCTTTTGAACACTCACTCTTACCTTCCCAGGTGGGGGGGATTCATCTTGCTGAGGATTACAAAAAAGGCTGAAACAAGGAATTTTTGTAAGAATTGTTTAACAATGAAGACACAAAATTAGTTCAGATTTTTAACTAATTTAGTCATCAAACTAACTAGTCTATGGAGAATTTACAAGAAATTAAGCCAACTTAAAACCTAGCAGTTTAGGAATAGCAGAGCTCACAAAAAAGATGAGGAAAATATTAATTTCATCCTACTTATATTGGACTAAGAAGCCTGCTAACCTGAGTACTACAGACAGACATTTTAAGAGATTCAGATGATGCTTCTGGTACTATTTTCCTCCCTATGATAAATCATTATATGTACAGTATTTATTCTCTGTGCCATTTTACAGGATGCAGCTTTTCCCAATACAGAGCAAGGAAAGAAAAATCAAACTTACCACTGTCTAGCTACTTTTGTATTTTTCTAGAATAGCAGTTTGAATCCCAGATAGCAATATTAATTCTTTAAACCAACATGTTCCCTAAAAGCTTTGACGACAGGAAAAACTGTGATGGAAACCACAGTCAATACTTTTTTTTTTAAACTATAGTATGAGCCATCAGTGAGCACCCAGCAGCAAATATGTTTGAAATGGAAGTTTTTCATAAAAGAAAAGCATACCTCAATATTATTTCACTCACTGCTATCTGACAGTGCCCTGAAGAGGGAGAGAGGGGCAAATATGGGCTATTTGTACATATAAAGGTGTAAAGGTTGCTATAATGTTGACAAGAATCAGTATTTTAGGAGCAGTTGAGCATGTCTTAAAAGCCACAAGAACTATGCAGGCATGTGAAGCTATAACCTTTAAAATAAGGCCAAAGTTACTGACACAGGGGGCTGCTGGCTGTACAAGTGCTGCTTCAGCAAACTGAAGTCACTTGTGGGTTGTTTTAACTTACAGTGTACTTCTTGTTTCCTCCAAGTTATTTTTTTTTTACATTTGTTCCTGTTTATCACTCCTATATTTGGATATATATAACCTTCTTTCTCTGAACATATAGTATTTTCCAAAAGATATGCCAGATTCTAGAGATAACTACTACATTATATAGTTTGATCTTTTGAGTTCCTCTTTAGGCTTTAAAATTCTAGTAAAAGATAAAATACATGGGCTAAATCAGCTAAAAACACAGCTCACAAATCCATTTCTGTTCAACTCTGGAAGTTTTGAATAATGTGCTTTGATTCAATAAGCATCTGTTGGGTGCAGTTGACATAATACCAAAATTCTTAACCCCCTAATTTTTAAAGAATTTTTTGTTGTATATGGTATGCTGTAGCAGTGCTGCACATAAAAAATTTCGTTAAACACTGCATGAAAACAAATAGTGTACTGTAGTCACAAATTACTACATTAACATGCCAAAAGGCTTCCAGTAAACATTAGAAAGACAGAAGTACAAAAGAAATAAGAATCCTTGGAATGTAATGAAAGGTGGTATTATAAACTCCTCAGGACTTGCAAACTGGAACAAGAATTGCAGTTGTTCTGTTTATGTCTTACATAATGACTTGGTATACTAGCTGCTAACCTTACTGAAAGCTATACAACAATATAAAAATGTTTTTCTCACATGAGTGCCTAAAAAAAAGGAAGGAAAAAAAAAAGACTGCCCTTTCTTCTTTTGTTTAGTTGGGATGATCTCCAGAAACGCCAAACACTTGCAAGCATTCAGTACCTATAAAGACCAAGCTGGAAGAACCTGTGCTCTAAAAGAAAGAGGAAAATGGATTAGGTTGTATTCCTTCTGCATGAAATCAGCCTTCTAATGTGCCTGAACAACAAAATAAACCTTTGAAGTCTGCAGAATGCATGGGGAAACAGTAATTGTCACTTTCACATCACTCAAACATGAGGAATTTATAATCTGCAATGTTTTAGCTAAAAACTATTGTAGTGCTAGAAGCCAGCTCTTCTCCTTGCCAAAGTAAATGTAGTAAATATGGAATACAGAACAATTTCTGTAAAAATATCTCATCACTGTTCCCTTTCAATTAGTTTCCATATAGGCAGTCTGTTAAATTACAGAAGAAAGAAATACTTACAGAAGGAGTATTTCTAATCAATGTCAAATCACTGGTGACTGATTGAAACAAGTTGTCCATGTCACTTCATTTTAGGATTCTTAAGTGCACTGCATTAGCCGAAGTTTCTCAGGTGAGTCAGTCTGTCTTGCAGGGCTGGGTCAGTGATGTGTGCTTTGGAATGCCAGCCTCAAAATACACTTAAGGAAGAAGACAGAGATACCCATCCACACACAAGTGCTGCCAGGAAGGAAGCAGTGGGACAAGGCAGGCTTTTGTGGCACTTCTTTCCATGTCCATGACACATAACCTTTTCTTCTCAGGTAGGACATCTCACCAACATGTTGTAGATAAACAGAGCTTTCTTGCAAAGGTGACAAAGCACTGAACACTATTACAGTGCTGCTACTACATTAAAATGATATTGACTGTTTTATAGCATATAAAATTTCAACACGCAATACTTGGAAAAAAATGGTAATTAATGAGCTGATGACAGTACAGACGTTTACAAAAGTCAGATACTTCACTAGCATAAAAATTATTGTTGGAAAGCTACCAGTATATTATATAGACTTGTTAGTCTAAACATTACCATCATAGGGTGAGCTGGCTATCCGAGATTCTTATGGCAAAGCTGCATCTGTATGTCTTTCTATGCTTACATAAGGGAATGAGAAAAAAATCACATTCAGGAGGAATACGCCTACTCAAAATCATGAAGTGCCACGAAACACAAGAGTACTTCTAGGCACAGGTAAGGGAAGGAGTGTGATTTCTGCTCTTAAATATCTTTGTAGTCAAATTAAAATTTAAATATATTCTGAAAGTCTCTGTGGAATGAGAAGAAGAAAGTCCTTTAGCTAGGATAATGAGCTGGCTGACTAAAACACCAGAGTATTTTGCATCTTAATGTCAGGCAGAATATTTATACTGAAGAGCCTCTTGCTATGTAAAGTTCCCCTTCATGAGATGGATTAATGGAAATTTGGAGCTGTAACAAGACTAAAGCCAGATAGGGTAAAGTCTTCTACAGTTGCCTTTTTTTCCCCAGCTTATAAAGAGTTCAATAAGGTCAATGCAATTTGAGTAAGACAGAATATATTTCTTTCTTCCAAATCTCAAAAGCATACCATTATTATTACTTTTTTGCAAATATGTTTGGCTTGCTAGAGTGGAAATGCTTATGAAATTTCATGAGAATTCAAAATTCTCTATGCAAAAAGGACGGTTATTTTCATGGATAATGGAAGACTTACTGCAATTTTCAAACAGCAAACATGACAGTCCACTAGAATGAGAAAATAAAAAGTAAAAACTGATCTATTTGTTGAGATGGGGCTTTTGTTGTGGAATATATAGTTCTAGTATAGGGACTACTCTTATATGAATCATTCAGAAAGCTGAGAGACAGTAGCTCCCCAAAAGAAAATGCAGTATTTACATAGCACATCTTAAGCGGTTATATATGACATATACATACACCTACTCTCAAAATACATCACCATTGCCAAGAACAACATTTGACAATATTTTTCCATCCTCCAGGAGATTTGCTTTCACAGCTCAGCAAAGACTGCGATAGCTTTTGGGCTATGCCACAGAAATTAAATGACAGTCAAAAATCAGTAATGACTCCAGAAAGCATAATGCGGACAGTGGGACAGCATGGAATGGTCAGACCTGACACAGGAAATTGGATGCAAGCCTCCATGCACAGGTGAGCCTGGAGCTGAGATCCCAACCAACCCCTCCAGACAGCCCACTCACAACTCCACCAGCTGCAGGAACAGCTGGTGAACGCTAGAAAAAACAAAACAGCTTGGTGTGGAGGAAGGATATAGGCTTAAAACAGGGTAAGTTGCTCAAAAAACTGCAGTAGCAAGGCTTTTGCCATATTGCCCTCCAAGAGCACACCACATCTGTGTGCACCAGGCAAGCCCGCAAGGTGTCCTGTCCTGCCCTACTGCGGGTGTCACATAATCACAGAATTGTTAATACTGGAAGAGACCTCTGGAGATCATCCAGTCCAACCCTCCACCAAGGCAGTCACCTAGAGCAGGTCGCACAGGAAGGTGTCCAGGTGGGTGTTGAACATCTCCAGAGAGGGAGAGTCCATAACCTCCCTGTGCAGCCTGTTCCAATGCTCTGCTGCCCTCAGTGTAAAGTTCTTCCTCGTGTTGAGGTAAAACTCTTTGTGTTTTGATTTATGGCCATTGCTCCTCATCCTGTCGCTGGGCACCACTGAAAAGGGCCTAGCACCATCCTCTTGGCACCTGCCTTTGAGATATTTATATTCAATTATGAGAGTCCCCTCTCAGCCTTGTCCAAACTAAAGACTGCAGTTCCTGCAGAGTCTTCTCATAAGAGACTCCAGACTCGTAATCATCTTTCTGACCCTCTGATGGACGCCCTCCAGTATGATGGGGTAAGGTGTTCAAAAAGCCGCTTTTGCGAGGGCTTTCGCCACGACGTTTCCCAAGAGCACAACACCCCCGGGCGCACCACGCAAGCCTGTGTGGGATACCACCCTCCCCTGCCCTGTCTCCAAGGGAGGGCGCGGGACTAGGCTTGGCTGGGCGGGGCACCTCAGCCGCTGCCTTGCCCCCTCCCCCCGGGGCACCACCGCTTCGTCCCGCCACCT
>VXBB01017676.1:293465-323541 GCA_013399915.1 Illadopsis cleaveri | reverse complement strand
AGGCTCCGCTCCCGGGGGCTGGACCGGGCGTGCTGCGCTTCTCCGCTCCCTGGACCTAGTGCCTGATGCGAGAGACGGGCTGTTGTGATTACGGGTTTGTCTTTTGTGTTGCCCCTCTTCTCCCTTATTTCCCATCTTGACCACTTCATCCATACAGGCCAGAATTAGGAATTCAAAAAAAGCCTTGATCCTGGTCCCTAAAAGTTAAAGAATAGCTTTCATGCAGTAGGCAGGTTTTTTTCACCCACAAGGGTCTTCACAGTGAAATGCATCAAACAACTGACACCTAATAGCAGCCCTGCCACGGCACTGTCTTTGTGAGACTTGTTACACCAAGAGTAAGTTAACAGCAAGAAATCTATTTGGGTTATTTTGAGTTCTGAGAGGTCAGTGGTGTGTTATCTGCAAGCCGTCTGCTCTATATCCCCTTGAATCATATCGGCGTACCCTCCTAGTACTTCTTTTACTTATGACCATACTTGTCATAGGTTATTGGTAGCAGAATTGACATGAGGCACTGGATGTATTAAGGATGTGGTAAGAACTTAAGTGTGAAGTTGTTCAATATGAGGATTCATTTGTTAGATGCAAGACACTGCCCTTACGTGGAAATTTTTCCTGCCCCTTCCGCCTTCCTCTCCATAACTGATTGTGAGATAGCAACCAAGCAAGAACTAGGAAAATTTAGACAAAGCTTTTGGTATCAGCTGAATAATGTATTTTAAAAAGATCAATTAAATGAACTTCTAGAAACTGAGTTGTGAGCTTAATCCACAAGTCCTTTCCAGGCTACATGGTAAGAGAAGAGATCTTAAGGTTTTTTCATGATAACTTTTTCACTTAGACCTTTCTAAAGTTGGTTCAGTGAGATTTCATTAGTTAAAACAGAAGAATACATCGTTTGAAACTGATGTGAAAAAGGAGGCATGAACTTTAGTTCTGTTACATTCTTTTATGAGATATCTATATAAAATTTATTCTGTGGCAAGATGGAGATTTGAAGTTTGTTTCTGATCTGAATGAAGCTGTCTCAGGAGCTCACCTGAGCTCCCCTACATTCTCTCTAAGTAAAGAACTTCCAGCCTCATCTACTGGCTCCAACATGAGCCATTGCCCAGCATGAAAATCCATTCTTTTGAATCCTGATCTTAAGTAAACTCTGCAGTACTGCAGCATTACTTAACAAGGCAAGAGACATCTTAGAGACAAAATGGCACATGAGAAGTAGCATGAGACTTGTAAATAGATTTCTTTTAGTCCTCCTCAACTAATATGTATTGGTTTTTCCCATTTGTGTTGTAGCGCTTGATCTACAGAAGCAAGTTGGCTTATGCTTTTTGCTTTTCTTAAAAATGTATGAAAAAAGGCTTTTTGGAGAAGGATAGCTGCTGTCAGAAGGCAGAAGGGTTGTCTGCCTCTCACTTCTCCCTGCTCTCCTTGAGGTAAAACATTATTCCAATATCCAGGAGTTTCACGAAAATTAAGAATTTAAAGGTTATAAAAGTGATTTCAGTTGCTCCTAGGGGTCTAGTATAGTACTCAAATTGAAGGTGTTGACTCTCAAATGCAAGCTGATGATGCTCCACTGCTAGGAAAACGTGGGACTTCATTGTGAGAAGTGACATATAGGATTAAGCGTTTCTGCTAGAAACTAGTTAGATGTTCTTTGTCTCTAGCTTTATAGTAACAGACTTCCTAGAGGTTTGCTAAATTACACTAATAGAGCTGTCTGTGATGTTATGTTGGCAGAGCAATGAATTGCCCCCATATTGTGTATCTGCAGAGAGAGTGGCTATCAAAACGTTTGAGTGACTGTGGCCAGTGGTTTTGCCCTGTATTTCTGCACTTAGAGTTGTCAATACCCATGTTGTCCCTGGAACCCCTGTTTCAGCCTAGGAATAGGGAGTTGTAGAGCAATGGAGTTGTAGTCTCCTTTCCCTATAAGGGGGTCAAAAATGGGGAAGAAGCTCATTAGTTCTCACTTTGCAAGCTGTGGTTATGTGGTCACATTAATTTGTCATAAGGCTGCACTGCTGCCAGAGAGCATTCTCCAGTCCTTTGCACAGCTGGGGATTGTTTGCTGCTTCCCTTGGTGCCAGATAACTCGTACAGTGATATTGTAGATTGGGTCATCTGGCTCAAAACTAGTCAACCCACAAAAATAGTTCACTGAAATGCATGTACTGCCCAGGTATGGTACCAGATCCCTGGTATTGGATCATTTCCTCTGGTGTGTGCTAGGTGATGAAGAATGTGCTGGGAATGCCCCCTCTGAGCAGGGCTGCAGACATGCCCATTTGAAACAGCTGTGAAATCACTGGCTGGAGCGAGGATCCAGGAGGCTGAACCAGATCCCTGCGCTTGTCCTGCTGTTGACAGCAGAAGTGCTGTTGGCAACACTCCTCTGCTAAACCACACCCTGTGCAAGGAAGCAGAACATTTCACAGATGGTCTGGTGTTTTCAGACTAACACCACAGCACACCTGCCTTTTTTCTCGTTGTGGGTGCAATCATAAGGGTAGAGAAGCAGGTTTCCTTTGGAGAGCCTCTGGATATCTGTCTGCCTATGAAGATGCTGCCTGTGCTACTAATCTGAGCCAGGTCAATACATACAATTTAATTTCAATAGCTACTTACTTGAATAAGTAATTACAGGAAGGGAAAAGTAGCCATTTCATTAATATGCTTTTCATTACAGAAACACATTATTTATGGGCAGTACATGGAGACATCTTAGAGGTCCTAAAGCCAGACGATAAGAAGTCAGCTTTATAGCAGATGTAACTGTTCAGTGTTAGTGTAGAGGGGCTTATTTTTGCTCCTTAATGTTTTTAGATTTGGTTAGGAGTTCATTAAAGTACTTCAGGAATTGCAGTCACTGAAGTAAAACCCTTTCTTTTGGAAGATTATTTCCGATCAAACTAGGAAAAAATGATTTAAAACCTAGGCAATAGTATCTGTAGCTGAAGAGTTTTTGGATTCTTCCTGAACAGTGATAAATTTACCGCAGGCACTATCAGTGTAGAGTCCCTTCCTTGGCAGACTTCTGGAGGAAAGGAGGGAGTTGCTAGTTTTGATTACTTTCACAGGAATTTGAATCTGTGTCTAAATGTTATTATAATTGCAACACAAACAGCCAAAATGTCTTTTAAATGTAGGTTATTTTAGTGACAGTCCAAGCTATGAAAATGAGAAGTTAGAAAGAACAACCTATTGAGCAGACAGAAATCTTAGGATATTGAAATCAATGATTTTCCTAAATTCCTTAGTCTTCCAGAACAATTGTCACCTCAGAAATTTGGAATGCAATTGCAGGGATACCCTGATAGTTCGTATCAAAAGATGATAGAAATGTAGGAGACATCCTGGAATAGCAGGCCACCGGGGTGGCCTGGTCATACCCCTTGGTTACACCACAGGCCTGGGGCTGGAACCACAGGAACTGACAATGTTTTCCTCACCTTCATTGAAATGCTACCCTAATTTGGTTCTCTTGTCAGGCCTGCAGTAGGAGGGAGAATGGTGGTGGGTGAATGCTACTGTTAATAAATCATGAGGGTTTTGTTCTCCCAGTAGTTAATTTGAAGCATTCCTGTGAATGCAAATACTGAAGTTTAACAGTGAGACTGACAAGTGTTTATCTGGTTACTTTACTTGAATGATTTAGGAGAAATGCTCAGATGTTACAGTAATCAGTGGATAGCACAGGAACCAGATGGAAAACCATTGCCTAGTGAACAAGTTGAATAAAAATAGAGCTGAGAAACGTTTCTGGGGTTGATTTGGACCTTTAAACCGTTTGAATAAATGGAATGTAGAGGGACCTGAGCAATCTGCAATGGAGAACTAACACAAATTAATTCCTATTTCTTACATAGTAGCTGTTGTTGAAGAGGTTTAGACAATATCCAGTCTCAATGTGCATTTCCACTGAGCAAATCCCCTTTAATTCATAGTAAATTTCTGCCATGTGCTACATGGTAGGCAAGAGGACAATGCATGGAAGTTGGAAGAGGAGGGAGAGTAGGTGGATGCTGGAACTTCTGCCTCCTTTAATGGATGATGTGACAAGTGGGCAAGTATCCAGTGCAGGCACTAGCGGATCCTCAGTAACTGCCTGGCTACAAGCTCTGATTTCAGCTGTGGGCCAAGCACCTTGCAGATGGTTCTCTCTTCACAGATGTTTCACTTCAACTTGTGGTGTCAGTTTCTAACTGTTCTGCTGTGTGGTTCTCAGCAGTCCTTCAGAAAATTGTGCTGTGTATGGATCTACACTTCCAGCCCAGAAGGCAGGAAGGAGGACTGAGCCAGATGGGATATGCAGTAGAGGAATGCAAGGGTAGCTTTTTAGAGTAGGCAGTGCCCAAAGAGAGTAAGGGGCAGTGTAAGCATGGCCTGAGGCCCTGGTCTGTGGCATCAAAGTAACAAACGTGTTCATGTCAGGTCCCAGGGGAAGGTGGAGGTGTAGGAGAGGGGGAAAATGTCAAGGTTTGAGAGCTGGAGCTGTGTGCTACTTTAATAGTGAGAGAGATGGGCTTGGGATCCTACTTCAGAGAAGGAGTAAGAGAATAGGTAGAAGTGCAGGACACTGTGTGGGAGGTCAGAGTGCAGTAAAGGAATGGGGGAGGTGAAGTTGGTCCATGATACTTGGGTCCTTTTCTGATTGTTACGTGGTCAGAAATTGTTGTGGGTATCCTCTCTGTTAAATAATAAGCAAATACGCTTTAAAAAGGAAAAAAAAGTCTAAATTAATAGAAATGGGGTTTTTATTTATAACTAACACAATTATAGTTAAAGAATAATTAAAAGAAAAGATAATTGGAGAAAGAAGAAAAAGCTGTGATATGCTTCACCTGGGCATGTTCAAGTCCCAGGCACAGAGCTATGAATTGCTCCTGCTGTTGAAGGCACTGGTGGGTTCTCGAGCAACTGTGGCAACATGTGTAACAGACTGAAGAGCCTGACACTATTAACATTCTTTTCGTTGTGAGTACAAGGCTGATTAAATTAATTCTAAACTGTCTCTTTGATAAAATGCATAGTTTGAATCCCTGCATTCTGTAGTATAAGGTCTCTTTTGTCATCCTTTAATCATATTCAGATCTTCTCAGAGCCTTCCTCGTGTTGTCAGTTGCTTCTTGAAGGCTCTGCTAGACAGAGCATTTGAACAGTGATCATATCTGTGTCAAGTAGAAAAATAAAGTCTGCCTGTTCCTCCTTGATGTTGCTGTTTACATGTCAGCTGTTCTAGCCATTGTTCTGGTGAAAGCTCTGTTCAACCTGACTTACATCTCTAGGTTGTTACTCAAGCTGAGCATCCTTGAATTGTGTGCTCACAGTGTGTGTTTGGCATACTGCTGCCTTTGTTCCTGGTGTGCAGTTACATTTTATTCTATTGAACTGCACGTCACTGATCACCTTTTTACCAGACAATGCAGACTGTTCTGTCATCTCTGTTATTTTCAGTCTCCTAGCCTTGTTTTACCTGCAAATTCTGTCAGTATATTTGATACTTACAAGTCATTCTTTGTCTGCCTCCCCATCTCCATATCTATCCTGCCTTTCTTCCCTCCACCCCAGTTACATAAGGCTAATGCTAAAACTTTGTGAGACCCAGTAGAAAGCCCATAGAACAAATTGACTTTTTAGCAGCCCTGTTCTCTTGCTTTTTACATCTGTCACTTGAAATCAAAACAATGGTGATGTATATGAAAACATCCCACTATAAACTCTAGGATCTGAAAGCAGGCATACTGGTTGCTTTTCCCATTGCCCTGTGAAATGCAGCATAGCATGGAGAGGTAGACAGGTAACTTCTTCAGTCCACACAGCCAAACCTAACACAACTTGGAACCCAAATTAAAGACACTTACTGGGCATTTATATTGAAAAACACATTGTGGAACTTGTCTTTCTTTTTTTTCTTTTTTATTTAAAATGGCATTTAAATATGCTAAAATGATTTAGTATCTACTTTTTCAGTTGAAGTGTTGGGTGAGAAGCTGTATAGCCAGGGGTAGCGTCATTATTGCTGTCTTTATCAGGAAAACCTTGTGGGCTCACCAAAAGTGTCTAAAAGGATGCATTAAATACTTAATAAGGATTAAATAAGGACTATGATAAGTATAATATTTTTGACAAAAACTGTGATAACTAATACTCTTCTCCATTTAATATTTTAGTACTCTAATCTTGTATTAGTTGTTTTGTCTGTACTGATGCTGGTATTGTGGCTGACAAGCCTCTGATTGCTCAGCTCATCCTGTTGGAATAATGGAACAACTTTATTTGACCTTTGTAGGAACTCCTTGAGTTTTTCAAGAGTTAACTAAAATTTACAGAAAGTCCTATGCAGTACTAAATTTCATAGTCCTTAAGATGCTATTATATTAAAACTTGCAATATATCAGATCAGTTCAGCAGGGAAAAAGTTGTTAGAAACATTGTTCTGTTGGTATGGTAATTATTGCATTAATCAAATTATTAAATTTAACAAATAAATAAAATTAAAAGTGCATTTAAAAGTGCAGTTTTTAATCACACTTCATCCTCAATTAAGTTTTGGATGTTTTCTGTAAATTATCAGTAGTAAATATCTGTCTTACATGTGTAGATTGAGTGTGGTGTATCTTTGTTGCTGCTGAAGTCAGATGTGTTTGGCCTCCTGAATTCTGTTTGGAGAATGTCTTATTATGAATAAGAGAATGACTAATTTAATAGCTGCCTGGTGTAACAGGTCTGAAGTTTCCCCAGGTGTTAAGGGTTCTTTCATGTACTGTGCATGTTTTCCAATAACTGTTCATTTCTTCCTGCAAACTGGTGCATCTGTACACAAGTACTGCTCCTTGATGTTTCTGGTATTGCTGTTTTTACAAGGACATTAAGATGCTAATCCAAAAACACCTTTGATCCAGGGTTTGATGTGAGTTCTTGCTCCCAAACTATTTCACAATAAAAATACCTGCTCATTATGGGCACTTTCCCTTTCCTAGCATCTCACTGCAGTTCCTTCCCTCTGCACTTTCAGCTGGCATGTACCTGTACAGCTGATATACCTATTATTCATCACAGAAGAACAGGAACAAAAAGTGGGAAGTGAGGAGGGAGCTTTCTCAGGCACCTCTGCTGCTGGTGAGATGGAGTCTTCCTGTCAGCTCCACAGTTGCTTTCTGTCTCCAGTAATCATTTGCTCCTCACTGCATTTAAAACTTCCACCTTCAGCTGCGTGTATCCAGCTGATTTCAGGCTGTGTTCTAGTTCTGTGGGATGTAGGCAGCCATTTTTAATGGGTTCTTTTTTCAAAATTGATTATTGGTTTTACCTGCAAGGCAGTCAGCCCCCTGTGTCTTTATATAAGCATCATTGTAAAAGCAAAGCTTACTTATATTACTTTTCCTACTTTAACCAAAAGATACTACTCCAGTGAAAGCTACTTAATAAATTTTTTCCCTGTAGATGAGGTTTTGCCAGTGTAAATATATTTTTCAGAGAGTGCCCTTCTTCATCTTTGTTATCAGTACAATTATGTCAGCTGAAGTGTCTGCAGAGGTTTAAGCATTTAGTGTGAACTTAACTTATTTGGAAAAATGGGTGTCAAAAAGGTGATTGTCAGAAACATTATTATATATTTATATATTCAAACCAAACACCTCTGTTTTTTGAGCTGTAGTTCCTAGATCTGACTGAAACCAAAACATAGAAGGTAGAAGGCGTCTGATCCCATCTGTTCAGATTGTTTGTGGAAGTCTGTTGGTCTGACTAATTTTTTTTTTTGCATTTGTTTTATTCTGAAAAGCTTTTTTGCTAAGCTCTGCTGATGGCAATAATGGAACTGTTAACTGGACGACTAAGCGAGCCCACAGTTATGTTATCAGCAGAATAAAGGCTGTTCAGAAGAATGGTGAGTTTAGGTTGTAAGTTTAAATACCCTGTTGGTTCAAGCAAACCTGCCTTTAATGTTACTCTTGCTTTTCCAGTCATGCCTTTATTTTAGAAGTAGAATGCTATTTTAAGGTAGGTAATTTGGAAAACTTTACATTTCTTCAGTCTTCAAGACCTGTGTGTTCTTGTTAGTCTTCCCTGACTTTTCCTGTTCCTGTAGCTTTGCTTGAAATAATGGCTGTGTCTATACCTAATACTGCACATTTTCTTATCATGGCTGGTTGCTTGAAGAGACCTCTGCAGTTTGCTTAATACAATAACTTCTCTGTAACAATTTTAAAATGTCTTCTCACACATGAATATAGAAAGACTATTTTACTGTAATTTATGCAACTACACATCGAATACTACAGCACACTGGCTGAGAAGAAGCTTTGCACTGATTGCTCATCTAGGCAGGCAATCTGGATTGGCCTCCAGATCAAGTTATTTCTGGGATTGTGCTTCATCTGCTGAATACCAGTGGGGAGAGGACCAGTTGAAATTTCTAGGAAAAAACCCAAGACTTCCAGGTGTATTCTTTCCTGAGGACCATCAATATACAGGCTGCAACCAACATGGTAAAACTTCTGAAATTTCTGGAGATGGGGGTTTTCTGTTTCTCGTAACAGGCTCTGGGGTGCAGGCTGATAAAATCCTGTCTGAATTCCTGGCTGTGCCTGTGTTCAAGACGTATAAGGAGATCTTGGGATCTACAGAAAGTCCTCCAAGTGATCTGGAAACACGAAAGGGGAAAGCTGTGCTGTCAAGGTAGCTGATTTTAGAAAGGATCTGGTGTGATCCTAAGTAATGAAGATTTTTAATTTCCCATGATTAGTTTTACAGAAGCTTTTCACAGTCCCTGAGACTTTTATCTACCGCAGGGAGTTTGCCCAGACAATTCACAGCTGGCAGCCTGCTGCATTAGATTAGTATCTATTTGTTAAGTATATTCAGCTTCGTCCCTTGATCACCCAAGATGATGATTACACATTCATCTCCAGTCTCAGTCTCACAAAAATAATCATGGGTTTTAAAAGCTTGTGAAGAAAGTAGCATTTCACTTGTTTCATTATTGAAGAGCTAGTGATAGCTGTAGGGGACTGAAGACTCATCATTTTCCTTCTGCTTTTGAAGAATCTTCTTGGGGGAAAACAAGGAAGGCATCTCTGACAAGAAGGGCAAGAACTTTTGGGTTCCTAGTCACCATGCTTGTGTCATAATGATGCGTTTGTCATACAAGATAAAACAGGTTTATGGGTTTTGTCCTTCTGAGAGATGTTTCTAGACTTCCACCAAGATCAGTGTTTTATATCTGCAACAAATCCTTACTGGCATACTTATTTCAGCAGCAGGGAATGTCTCTGCTAGGAATGGGCAGGCATTTAGTGGTGGTAATAGGTTTCCTATAGCAGACAAAATAAGTGTTATATGGGGTTTTTTTTCAGTAACTGCTGATTCTATTATGCTTGTTTCTTTCTGGAAGAATTGCTTACAGAGAAAAAATGCACATTACTTTTTCATCGGTCTTCCTGTTTGAAATGGATTTTTGTTGTAGAGGAAAAGCATCAGAAATGGAAAAATGAACTTTTCTAGGTATTTCATGAACTTTCAGCCATCTACCATATTTTTGTCAGCTCTTCTGTTCTATTAATGTTTTTTAGCTTTTCTTGAAAATATTTTAAAGGAAATTAGTGAACTTCCTTGTCTATGGCTGATTCACAGGATTGAGGACAGAGGTTTTTTGGATAATAATTTACTAATTTTAAGTAAATAAATCAGCTATTTTCTATACATAAGTCTACATAATGAAAATTACAGTAACTGGTTTATTAACCACACAATGGTAACAACTCAAATTCTGGAATCATTTAAATTTTGTCACTAAGATGAAATTATCAGAAAGGCACTCTGTTCAGTATTGTGTTAAAAGTGGTTTTCAAATATGGGAAAAAGCAAATGCTGTGGAATGTGATCAGTAGTACATCCAGAGCTATACATTCTGCAATATTAAGCTTGAAGAGTGGGGAGCATGTAACTAAATGTGGAGATCTACATTACAGACGTCTGTATCTCCTCTCAGATGCCTCTGCAGTCCATGGAGATCTTGTCAGTGTAACCTGGAATCTGGGACATGATTCATCTCATTATACAGGCAAAATCAAATAAATCAACCCCTAGAAGCGTCTGTTTCTTCTCCACTGACTATAAAAGGAGCCTGAGTAACTCAGTGGTGGATGTTGTTTCTGGAGGCATCTAAAATTAGGTGAGAGAGATTCCACTCAGAGTACGTGGTGCGAGAGCTGAAATGCCTGTGATTAATGCCTAATTAGTGGTGCCTTTTTAAGCTCAAGTAAAAAAGTTGGTATAATTTTAAGGCTGGAGAAATGATACCAGGATTAAAAAATTACACCAGCATTGAAAAGTCACATGAGCTTTATCCACATTTCTAATGTGTCCTGCTAATTGATCCAAGTATTGAAATTAGTCTCCCTGGGACCTACAAGTTTGTTGCTATGAGTTTGTTACAAGGGCACTCCGAAGTGTCTTTTGGAGTCTGACTTCCCAGTGACAGCACCTCCATGCTGTATGGCCTATAATTTGTTTTTGGAGATGTGATTCCTCATGAAGTTTCTTCTAGTTTGGAAAGTGTGATGGTTTTGCAAGCAAGCAAGGCTGGTAGCTGCATGTGGTTATCTGTGGCTTACCGTCTTTGTCTACTGCATTTGTAATCATCATCTCACTGACAAATTCTATTAGCAATGATAAATTCTTTCAGGGCATTAAATTAAAATTCAGTAGCAGTAAAACTAGTAATACAAGCTACAATCAATCTTATTAAGACACCATGAGAACCACCTATTAAACCAGTATTCTCTGTTTGTGCTTACATTTTGAAACTTGTTGGTAAAGTGGCTTCTTATCCATCTAATTTATTGTAATGGTTTCTTCATTCTTCTAATTCATTAAAATATGTATGTAGTTCTACATCAAATGTGCTATACCTAAAAAAGCTATGCTCTTGTCAATGAATTTTGTACTAAATAAAAAACACCTTATTGCTTTTACATATGCTGATTGTTCTGAATTAAGTTTTCTTTAGATTTTTGTTTCTCAGTCCTGAAAAATATGGCTTCACTTTTTTTGTTTGGAATCAGTTTCACCTGACTGGCTTCTAAATACCCTTGTCTTTTTGTTTTATCCTTCAATACAAGCCCAACATCTTCAGTAAAGAGCTCTCTAACCAAAGTTTGGGGTGTATTTTACCCTGGTGGTCCGAGAAAGACTAGATTTAAGAACTCATAAAAATCAGCTGACATGAATTGCTATATCCTTTTCTGCACAAGAACTGAAAAATCTGCCATTTCTGTTCAGTGGGGAATGAGAACTGTCAATCAGTAAGGTTTCTCTGTATTCTTCTGTTGCTTTCTTTATGTAAAATGTCAGGAAACATGATTGTATAATTAATGTACTTTTATTAATGTAATCTTACAAATAAACCAACTATAAAATTACAATAGCCTTCTTCATTTTTTTTAATTACAATAAAAATAAAGAGCTTATACCACTTTTGAAATTTTAACATAGGCAGTTTTGTTTATTGCAGTCTTGGAAAGGATCCTGTTGAGCAAAGAGAGGATTTGCTCTGTGTTCTGTTCTTAAATCTCTATAACCTTTAAAAATCTTATTAACAGGTGTCTAATATTTGTTGCTTTCCTTCTCCCAGATGCCTGCATTGCTGTTGAAATGCATGAAGTTACCTACAGCATGTCTCATTTTTACCTTTTTTCTGTCTCTTATCTCTCCTTCTGCTTTTCAGTGTACACAATTCTGTCTAAGGTGCACTCTGATCGGAATGTATACCCTTCTGCTGGAGTTCTGTTTGTTCATGTTTTGGAGAGAGAATACTTTAAGGGGGAATTTCCTCCTTACCCAAAGCCTGGTATGAGATGCTAAGATCTTCCATATAATATGCAAATACAGAAAAAACATTGTTATAAAAAAATTGAAGTCTATTTGTCATACCTTGTGGTTCAACATATAGGATAAACAAGACAGGTTTTAGTTTCTGTTGAAATATCTTCAAATGAAGTAAAATGTGTAGTCCTATACTTCTAAAATATTCTACTTTGGGATTGTGAAAAGATGCATGTAATTGTATATTGTGGAAAAAATGTACTTAATTAGGGAACGTGTAGTAACATATATATCTCATATTAAGAAGTGTTCCTTCATTTTGCATTAAATATGAAATTGTGGGAATTTATTAATTATGTCTGTTAAAATGCTATTTATCTGGTCACTGTTTCAGACATAGTATGTATCAGGCTATATGAAGGAGCAATTTGAAAGCATATAGTAAATATAAGAGAAAATAGAAGATAAAATACGAGACTTCATAATACCGTTTTCTTTCATTTTGAAAAATAGTCCTTTGGCTTCACCCTTCTTCCTATATTTAGGAACAGTTTAATGTTAGTAAGCGAATTGGTTTTACAGAAGGAGCTGTGATTTCCTAAGTATGGTTTTGCCATACATTAATGCTAAAAGGCTGGTCACCACAGGTTAGAATATGTGGAAGCAATATGGTAGGGTGGGAAGAAAGAGAGCATTCAGCCACATATGCTTATCAACAATGAAAAAGAATAAATTTATCCGACTTATATAAATACTATTTTCCTGTAAGAATAGAAAAAACCAATGTGCAGTGCACACATAATCAAAGTCTGTTTCAATAATGAGCTTTGGAATTGATTTGAGAGGGCTATTACTAAGACTCACTTTAAAGAAAAAATAAGCTTCTGTTAGCATTGGTTGCATTTTGAGTAAATGTGAGTAAACCCAAATGTTTTAAAAATTTCTTGTCTTTATGAAATGGGTGTTTTTCTTGGCACGGGTACCTGAGTCTTCATTCATGTTGTCATGACTGGCAGAGTGAAGTTTGCCTCTGTTTCAGTTTTCTCTCAGTTTTAGCACATAGGTGGAAGGAACTTGGAAATTTTACTAACGATGGATTGTCTTACAGCTGCAGCCTTGACATGCGTGTAACTCCAAGGCAATAGGAATCTGGTTTCAGATCCTCTTGAAATTGCTGTTTGCATAGACAGTTGTGATTATGTCAGAAATTCACTGTGAGGTCAGGTGTTTTCACGGTACTTTCTTTTTTGTCTGCTGAGCTGGACATTACCATGGCCTACCTTGATGATTGAAGGGCAAACCAGAATGTCTCACAGGTGGCTTTCAGAATTTTCCCCAAATCATCTGTGGTGCTGGGAATTTGTTTAGAGCAGGGTGCTAGTAATGCCAGGTTGTGGGTTCAAACTCTGTGTATGCTATTCACTTAAGAGTTGGACTCCATGATCCTTGTGGGTCCCTTCCAACTCAGAATATTCTGTAATTCTGAATTGTGTGATTCTGACTGCAATAGATGAGATTACTTGGATGTCCAGAGAGAATTGTGAGGGAGGATGTGTTACACCCAAGTACTGGTTTGGTCTGGTTCTGGTTCATTTTACTCAACCAGATGTGTAAATGTGTACCTGAAGACTAGTTAACCTTGGGCAACACATCTCAGTCTTTGTCCCTCTCTGGAGGAAATGAGAGTTGTTCATTTTTCACTGGGTTCAGTTCTGCTTTCTGTGCCAGCTTGGCTGTTATTTTCTTTCATCACTTGACCTACAATGCTGTTGCCCTCTCGAAACTGAGTTGGAGCGCAGGGCAGAGGTGTCTGTGCAGGCTCAGGATGAATTTGACTTGAGTTCTGAGCCTCAGCTGGACACTGCCTTGACATCCTTGGTGAGGATTTGGTAGTGTTCAGGCCTGATTTCATTTGCAAAATAAACTGAAGAAAAATCCAGACATTTATAGGAGTATCAATAAGAACCACAAGAATCAATGTACTGGTTTGACTTGAGGGTCTTTTACAGATTTCAGCTGGACCACTGCATTTATTAGCCATCAGTGGCTCCAGGTCACAGGAACGTCTGATTCTGTTTTGAATTAATTTGTTCTCTGAATTAAAATGACTGCTAGGCTGTTGGTGCCAAAGACCTGTATGTGTATCCTAATGCTAACAGAAGCTTTCAGGCACTATTGATTACACAGCCACTCTTTACAGTACATTGAGTACCTGGATCCATCATTAAAAACATAAATAAAAGTAAGTTGGGAGGGGGAATTAAAGGACTGGAACCTTTGTGCTTTTGTCTGTAAGGAGGTTAGGTGCTTCAATGGGAGGTGGAACAGAGCTCTAAAAGTCAGACCCCTAGTTACTGAACTTGAGCACTCAGCCAAGACTCTAGGAAGTACCTGCACATGATGTCTGCAGTTGGTTACAGTTTCCAGGTATGAATTTCTTATACCTATAAGCGCTAAGTAATAGTTCACTTATTTCTGATGTGGTAAAGGTTAGCAAATTTTAGTTTTTCTTCTTAGAAAGGTTCAGAAAACAAGTGAAAGCAGAATAAGACTTCCTAGTTGAAAAATTAAAATCAAAACATTTCACATTTTCTTGTAAATATTCTAATATAATTTCTCTTATCTAGGTGAAATAAGTAATGATCCTATAACATTCAATACCAATTTAATGGGTTATCCTGACAGACCTGGATGGCTACGTTATATACAAAGGACACCATACAGTGATGGAGTGCTGTATGGCTCACCAACTGTAGAAAATGTGGGCAAGCCAACCATCATTGAGGTATTTTGCTTTCAGAAGTTCAAAAATATGTATTTTGGTTTAGAGTGTAAGGTTCAGAACTGTCAGCAAGTTCCCCCTTGTTTTTGATTAGTTAATTACTATTCATATTGAAGTTTTATTCAAAATACAGAGCAAAAAACCTTGGTAAACAACTGTACTTGAAGAATAACTGAATTGTAACTTTGTAACATTCAGCCTAATTCTGGGTCAGACTTTTTCCCACTAGATGAAAGTATTCAGTCAATAAGCAGTTGTGGGTTTTTTTTCTTTCTTTGTTTTTGTTTGTTTGGTTTGGTTTTTTGGGTTGACTGGTTTGGGTTTTTTCAATTATTTTTCATCAAATATCCCCTTGTTCATTATTCATGTTTATTGATAGGTTTTATTTTATTTAGCACTTTTGTGAATTTAATTCTTATGAATGTAACAATGACAAAACCATGTTTTTGGGAGTTAGCTATTCAAAATTTAAAACCATTAATCATTCATTGAGGAGCAACTCAAAAGGGAAAAGGCACAATATTTTCTACGATGCATTTCATAGATAGGAGACTGAATCAGACATTGTGTGGTTCAGTGTTAAGAAATCTGCACATTAACTTGCTCCAGCCATTTTGCTGCTTCAGCAATATATCTGTCTTAAACCTTGATGAGTGGTTTTTTTCTAAATTGCATTTGATGTAGTTTTTCTTCCTCAAGAGTAGCAGCTCTGTATGTTAAGTTATACTGCATAGTTTCACCCATGCTTAATTTTGTATACATGATTCTGTTTTGATTTCAGGAGGACTAATAACATCTGAGAATTGATCATGTGCAGAAGTTCTTGCAGGCTTTGCATAGTTTTGTATAGAGAAAACCATTATTTGAAATAGCCAGTTTTTAAATGGCATGGGCTTTTAGATTCTAGGATCTATATCGAGACCTCCATTCTAAGGATGACCCCAAGCCATTTTTGAAATAAATCTTGCCTAGTGTACAAATTAATTCCTTGCAGTTCCAGTCTTAGATGTTGCTTTTGAATTAATTTTGTGGCATGTGAGGAGGGCAGATGGTATTTGATCCTCTTCCTAGTGCCCTCTGAGAGGAGTGATTGCATATTCCTGGCCTGAATATGACTTCCATCATGTTGTAATTCCTGAGGGGATGTCATGGGGAGGTCACTTTACTGGAGGAGACCTCATGATTAGGAGAGCCTAGCATTCTGTATAGCACTGCAGTAGAGCAAGTTGCATTCTTGAACTCAAGCTCCTTTGAAAGCTATGCAAAGACAGTTTGTATTTGAATGGATATTCAGGACAGAGACACACTCTGCCATTCCTTGGTGTGGTGCATGGGCTGTGCTGGCAGCTCCCACTGCTGGAGTGCAGGCTCACAGTGAGTACTGCCCTGCTCCTGTACAGAGCTTGTACCACCAGGGGACTTGATTTTCTGGCTACTAGTGATTCAACTGCTGTTGAAGCAAGCCTTTGAGAAATTAGCAGAATTAGGGCTAGTGAAATCTCAAGTTTATTTGCTGTTAATTTTATAATGAAATTGTAACATTAAACAACATCTCATTGTGTTGGTTAAGCTTTTCCCTCTCCACTTAAATAAACCTGCAGTAGATATTCTGCAGCATTTTTTCTTTTCATTCAAATCCTTTAAAAGAAGTGCAACATCTGTTACTTTTATTTATTTAATAGTGTCACAGTGGTTTGTGGCTCTGCTGAGAAACAGCATAGTACTGTCACTATTGTCCCTCCTCTGCCTCTCCTTTGCTCTTGAAATGAGTAAACTGAAGTCTAAAATTAGACAGAAAATTAGTGTTTTTCAGTTTGTTTCATGAAAGATTTATCACCTTGCAGGGATAAAAAAGGTAGAGAAGATAATACGTAATTATACTGATATCCAGCCTTGTTCTGTATCTCTTATGAATGAGCACTTAATCATAGTACAACCTTGGAGTACAGTCACCAGAGTCATCACTTTTGAAGTACCCACTTGCATGCATTTCAGGTATCTTAGATGTTTTAACTTTTAGATTAGTATCCTTGCATATTTTATTCATGGAGGTGTATGTTTCAAAAAATAAGAGTCACAAATGTTGCATCTACCTCCTAGTTTTCGCTTCCCCTACATTTACGGATTCCAGGATTTTTTTAAAAACTACTTTTGTTGGAACATTATTTTGAATCCATTCATGGAGTGAGACTTCACTGGGACCAGAGCTAAAACTAAATGGCAGTCCCAAAGATGAGAATTCCTGGCATCCCAACAATTTTTCCTTTAAAAAAACCTCTCCATGTAGTTTATTTCCTAGGAGCTATCAATGAATTTAGATCTTACAGTATTGATGGAGGTGGGTTGGAGGCTGTGTGGGAAAATGGGGAAACCAATCTGTCTTTATGGTGGTTCTTAAAGATAACAGAAGAGAAAGAATACACATGTATGGCAGAACACTTCTATCAGGACCAAAATGTATTATTTTCACATATATCCCTTCGTTAATTGTATTTGGCTATAGACTGGTTAAAAAAATTCTGACCTGAAGGTAGTACTGCATTAAATAAATTGACCTTACCTTTCAAATTTTGTATTCATGAATGAATATTCGTAGGTTTCAAAATAAGGAGGCAAAGTACTTCAAAACTGATCAGTATTTCTAAGTTATCAATTTAACTTGCACTGATGTGTCATTTATATAATTTTCATTCTTGCATTGTTTTGTAATCCTATCATTTTCACTCTAGATCACTGCGTATAACAGGCGTACCTTTGAAACAGCAAGACACAATTTGATCATTAATATCATGTCAGCAGAAGGTACGTACAGAATATAGCTGGTTGTTTTTTTAACTGAATCAGCAAAACCCTTTCATGGGCTCCTACTTTTGAAGATAAATATTGTAAAATAGTTGTCTGGTGTTCAAACAAAATGCAGGGGCACAGGGGAGAAGTAAGAGAATTTTTCCCGCTCTAATTCATTTTGGTTTTTTAATCCAGATTATTTCTGTCATTCAGGACTGTTTTTCTTCACTCACAGTAAAATGTTTGCATCTTTGTTTTTCATTAAACTGCTTCTAATTCAAAATTTCCCTTGTGAATCCCTTACATGAAGGATTTCACTTTATTTCTGCATGTTGTTTAGTTTTCTTAGTTCTGTGTGTGCCTTATACAATGAACAATTGTGTAGGCAGAATCAGAAAACAACAGGTTATGGCATATATGGACATTTGGACCTTAAAATTAGTTCTCTTTATCACATTTGCATTCTGCAGTGTCACAAGTTGGAATCCATTGTTGCTGCAGATTGGTTTTGACTGCCAAATTAGCATGAATGTAATTATATCTGTTTAATGAAGTCTTTTCCTCCAGTCTGCTTCTTCATCTCCCTATTGTTTTATAAATAACTGAAGGTTTTCAGCTCAAGTAGCAGCTAATGATACTCTCTATTGAAATAAACATAATCACAGTAGGTTCAAAATGAGCTTATTCAGACACAAGATTTTTGGAAAGGTGTATCAATCTTAAAGTAGCATTACATTAATCATTAGTCCAGATATTTTGAAGATTTATTTTTGGATTTATGGACCCTTTTTTTAATGCAACACTCTTTTTCATCACAAGTAGATTTTCCTTTACCATATCAAGCAGAATTCTTCATCAGGAATATGAATGTGGAAGAAATGTTAGCAAGTGAAGTTCTTGGTGACTTCCTTGGAGCAGTGAAAAATATATGGCAGCCAGAACGCTTGAATGCCATAAACATCACTTCAGCCCTTGACAGGGGAGGGAGAGTTCCACTTCCCATTAATGACATGAAAGAAGGGTAAGCATATGTCAGTTTTTGCTTCACTTTTTTTTTTGTTACTAAGAAGCCTAATAATTTTTCAGGTTTTCTAGAAACTTTACAATTGCTGTTTTATGTTTTGGAATCAGATATGAAAAGTTTACTCATGTTCTGAGCCCCAGTTACAGTATGAGTTTATTGTGTTAGATGCAATGGGGCACAGTTCCTATATATTGATGTTATAATCCAAGGAATACTAATAAATTCCATTAATTATAAACGAGTTGGTAGTAAATATGTTTTTTGTAATCCCAGTTTTACTTCTGAGCTATCATCTGGCATGCTTTTCGAGTTTTTAATCGTTCCCAATTCATTAAACTCAAAATTTTGAAGCACGTTATGATAGAGCAGAGATTGCAGAGAAAGTTCAATTTCTGAGAGCAGTTAGCATGTAACAGTGTAATTTTTAGCTGTACTCACACTAAGTGAGTTAGTTATGTGATTCAAGAGCACTGTTGACTTTCTTCTAAAAATCGTGTCTGGGGAGCTCAGGTTACTGAGTGTAAACTGCTGGAGTTGAGTGTTTCCAGTTGTGATTTGTAACCACAAATAGTTCTCTGAACAGTATTTAACTGGAAACCAGTAAGGATTCAGTTTTCTCAAATATGGTTCTGACAGTGCTTTTTCCTGGTGAAAGTGAAGATGCCTAGTTATTTTTAGATCATTTTGGAGTCAAACAGTATCTAAGAAAGGGATGAAGGTTCAAAATATGAGATGTGTGCTGAAATACTGGCTTTTTCAGAGCCCTTTTGTGTCTCTTGAGTTTTTGAGCACATTTAAAGGAGGAAAGTGACTTCTGTACTAGCCAGAGTAATAGCAGAGTCACTTAATACAAATGGCTACACTTCAAATATTTAGTTAGATAATGCCTACTGTAACAAGTGGCAACTGGGACCTAATTTCTGTTTCAGAATCCATTGGTACATTATAACCTGGTGCAGCAGATTGTATTTTACAGCAGAGTTCCATATACCTAAATATGACAATTGTAAATATACAATCAGTGTAGCAGCTCTTATTTTATGTATGGTAATGCTAAATCAAGTATTAGGTTTACCTTCAGCTTTCAGTATTCTGAAGCAAATTTTGTTCGCCATGCATAGCTACAGTATGGAATATTTCAGAAGAAGCTGGGGGTTAGCATGTCCATATCTGTATTAGGTTTAGCAATAACTAGTCATTGTGAATTTGTTTTGAAAACATGGGAAGAAACTCTAAAAAATCTATGATGAGTAAGGTCAAAGATTTCCTTAAAAAAAAGATGCTATTTTAATACAATTTTCAAAAATAGTACTGATTTACTTACCTGAGGATACCACACTTGGAGCTCTTAGACTTCATGGAAATTGGCACTACTGATGGTAATGAAACATTTACATTAACAAGCAAACCAGAATATGTTGTAATAAGCAGCTAGGAAAGTCCTTTTGATTTCAGTATGTTACTTGTATGCTTAAAGAGATAAAAGTATACTATGAAGGAAAATGATTTTAAAAAGTAATTTCAATCTTTAAATAACAGCTGAATGTTACTGTGCACAGCAATAATGTTTGGAAGAGTACATCATTGTCCTTTGGGATTTGTGAGACATCCTGCTGGTCTGTCACTCCTCTCTTTCTGCAGTGTGTATGTGATGGTTGGGGCAGATGTTCCTTTCTCTTCGTGTTTACGAGAAGTGGAAAACCCACAAAATCAGCTGAGGTGCAGTCAAGAAATGGAGCCTGTAATAACCTGTGATAAAAAATTTCGTACTCAATTCCATATTGACTGGTGTAAAATCTCTCTGGTGAGTTGTTTTTTTATTGCATAAAAGTAATGTTTGTAGAAGTATAGGTAAGAGGTTTGCCAGTCTGGTCAGACAACCTTGCCCACTTTATTGTGACTGATACATTTTTCCACCTGGCAGATACTCTAAAGATTGTGAAAGGATTTTCCTATGTGGGCTAAATTCTGTTAGAGTTGAGCCCCAGTGAAACCACTGTATTTGTTTTCACTAGCAGTGAATTCTATAACTGGCCAGAGAACTCCAGGGCTTAAAAAGCTAAAAATAATGAGAGGTGCAGTTCATTAATTCAGAATGCTGATACTGCTGGTTATACCTCCCTAAAAAGTGTGTGCATACATATATGTTTTCTCAGATACTGATTCTACACTGACCAGTTAATACTACACTGTTAAAAATCTGTTCCTGAAAATTGTCTAAAGCATATTTTATGTTAAAAATTAAATAGAAAAATGAATGAAAGTAATGTTGACTACTTAAATAATAAATAAGAACATTTTTCTCAGTCAAATGCAAGAAAATTTATAACCAAACACCTAGAGTATTTGCCATGAAAGGAGAACAATTCCCAGATAGATTTTTAAGGTTGTTTTTTTTAGTTCCCGTAAGGAAAATCAAGAAATAATACAGTATTGGAAGAGAATGTTGCAGATAAATCTGAACGATGATGGTGAAGGTATATAAAATAAACTTAGATGGTTTTTGAGCTGCTTCAGATATTACCCAGGAGGAAGCTGAAAGGGAGATATTAAACACTGGATGGAAAAAACCTATTGAGTATAAGGAAAGGTATTCATACACAAAATTGATTGGATTACTTCCAGTGTTTTCTGCCTATACACTATGAATAAGGAAAGGTTCTAAAAGGCTGGAAAATACTTGTTTCAAAAGAATACCCAGATTATTTGCTTTTTATTGGCTTTCTGATGAGAAATTGTAAAAGGCACAAGTGTAGACAGCAATACTTACCAGCACCTGAAAAATAGCAGAAGGCAGCTGGTCTTTGGCAAGAACAAACTATGTCAAGTCTTCCATTTCCTTCTACAAGGAAGAAGTAGAACCAAGGTGGAGCAGCAAATGTCATTCCTTCTTGGTAAGGTTTTTTGATACTGTCTCACAAGCAGGCTCAGGAACATGGCCTAGATGAAGCCAGGAACTAGTGGAGAGCTGGTAGCCATAATCACAGTGAAACTGATAATAATTTCTGGCTATTCTTCATTGATAGCTGGATGATGGAATGTGCTTAGTAAATTAAATTTGTAGTTCCCCATGAAAGTGAAAGGATTTGAAGGTGTATTGAAGGACATGATGGAATTCAGAAAGGTCTTGAAAGACTGGGGAAAGTCTTGGACAAGAGGATGCATTTTAAAAGTAACAGCAGAGGGATAGTGCACTAATGCAAGAACAGTCAGCAGTGCCCATGCAGAAGGAAAAGAAGCTGGTTAGGAGTACTTCTTCAGCAAAAAATGCCTGATAGTGGCAGTGGCTCATAAACTAATCATGAAGCAGCATTGTCATGCTGGTTTGAGAAAAGCAGAGATCACCCTGGGGTGTGTAACAGGAACAGGCTTTCAGAGAAGTGTTATTTTCTGCAGCAGCTATAACACACCCTTCTGGAATTCAGCACTTGTTCTGGCTGAGTGCCACAGTAACTGAATTTAAACTGTCTTAGGGGTGTTTACTGTTGCCAGCAGCATTTCTGCTGTAACCTGCTGCATCAAAGGGGAAATGGAGCCAAGCTTCCCTCTGTCTAATCACAGTCTGCTTTTCACAAGCCAAGCTGAGATACAGGAATTCTCCCCAGATCTATGGGCTGGGAGGGAGTTGAGCTCTGTTTCCCATATCTACAATTTAAACAAGTGATAGAAAATAGAGCCATCATATCCTCATCCACACACTATTTATGAGCTAGTGTTAACAGCACCCAGTCAATGAGTGGATTTAAATTCAGGAGTCCCAGGTTCTGCAAGGACGGGCAATGTAATAAATGCTCCACTTGAAGCTGCTCTCTGACAGCTCATTCTCACACTGTGTAAGGATCTCTGTCAGTCACATCAATAGGTACTTTTTTTGTTAGGGTTTGAACAGCCAGGTAGAACTCAGTGTAGCTAACTTAAAATGTACTCTGGAATTAATGAGCAGAGGATACATCAATTGATTTTTGTTTAACAAACACACATATATATGTGTGTGTGTGCGCGTGCGTGCATTTGAGTCTCAGCAGGATTTCTGGAAATTCATAAAAATCTCTTCACCCATTGCCTAAGCTGTAATACAGCATTTTATGACTTGAAGTCTAAATGATAAATTGCCCATCATTTGCAAGACTTCTCAATGAAAAATCAGACAAAAGGTCAAGCATGTAAGCAGATATATTTTATTTGTATTTATGATCTGGAGATTAATGATCTTAAAGCTAGCACTGATAAAATTTGACAGTAACATCTAACTGAAGATAACAAAAAAATGAATGCAGAAAATTAAGTCATCTGGGAATGGCAGTCAAAAGCAATAGGAAATTTAGCAGCAAAACAGGTTTGTATTTCTAGGATTATCGGGTACACACACACACACACACACAAAAAAATTGTGATCAGGGATGCAGCTTTTGGAGGTTAATTGAATTTATGTGAGGGAGACAGTGAGCTGTCCTCAGCAGCTCAGTTGATGGCTCTTGATTTTTTGAGCACTGGATGTAAAGCATAAGATGAAGGAGAAGGAAGAACACTGTAAGTATGTGACTCTTCATTTTTGCCACCTTTATATAAGTGAGAACAGTATTGTTATTTGGGAAGACTAGTAAGAAAGGGATTAATTAATCAAAAAGAAATCAGAATCAGATTGTTTACTAAAGATGTTTACTGAATTTCTACTCAAATACTGTTCGTGTGAGATATGCCTAAAATTAATCTGTGAAAGACATGGTATCTCTGGTAGGCACAAAAGAGAGTTACTTATCACACTGATCAGAAGCTTCATAAAATGTAAGCTTCTATTATTTAAAAGAAAGTGGTTGGATTAAATTGTATAGAATTTGTCGAATGTGTAATATGGATCTTTTTATATGTTATGGTTAGTTAAATATCCGCCTGTTTTTACATTCTGTTACTTTGTTATTTAATTGTCTTCTTTTTTCTTCTTTTCTTTTCCTGGGTATCAGGTTGACAATACAAAACAAGTTTCCACCTTTCAGGAAGTGATTCGTGGAGAGGGAATATTACCTGATGGTGGAGAATACAAGCCACCTTCTGACACACTGAAAAGCAGAGACTATTACTCGGATTTCCTAATTACACTGGCAGTGCCCTCGGCAATAGCACTGGTGCTTTTTCTAATACTTGCCTATATCATGTGCTGCCGACGGGAAGGCGTGTGAGTACTTTAATGTGCTAATAAGTAACTCTTGATTTTTCTAAGATTATAATGCATAGAAGGTTATTTGTTAGAATATCTCCATTCAGTTCATGATAAACATTTAAAACAGGCCAAAGGTATCTGCTTGTAATACTGGACTATTTTACACTTAAGCACATGAACTCATTTCCAAGCAAGTGAATGTAGGGCCTTTAGTTGTTCTAGAAAGCGTTAAAATACCCAACATATGCACAAAACTCCCCAAAATCTCCACATGTGCATAGCTCTCCAAAATGCCCCCAGCAAATAAAATACTAATAAAGGATCATTGATTCAGGAGAATATTAAGTAATTTCTAAAAGGCTAACTTTCATAACATAAACCTGGTTGAGGAGATTAACTGAATTTAGACATATTATCAAAGAAAAACACATAAAACGAAAGCAGCAAGTAACGCGATTTCTGCCATTTCTTACACAAACTACAATTTCATTTTGTCACAGAATTTATTTTAGCCAGAAGCTTGTTCTTTAACCTGCATTTTTCATTTCCCTGTGTGTGTCTGTGTGTGTCACCACTGTCACATCTCTACGTGCGTTCATCAAGGCCTCATCATAAACCCCGTTGCAAATGCTGCCAAGTTGCGTTTAGCAATAACCTTGTCAGCATTTCTACATCACGTACTGTTTTCATCATCAGATAGATTAATGTTCCAACTATCAATGCTATTATTTAATTCATAAATTTTGTTTTGTTTTTAGGGAAAAGAGAAACATGCAAACACCAGAGTAAGTGTCTTCTTTCCTGTTATTTTTCTTTTACCATTTAATTTTCATTCTCAGTAGCTTGTCATGCTTCATACATATGTGTCATAATCTTCTTTCATTCTCTCTAATTCATGGTTTAATTCATAAATGTGAAAGCTGCTTTTAAATCAGAGTCTTGGCAAGGATAGAAGACCAGAATAAAAAGGGTTTGAAATTAAAGACTGTCCATTCAAAATAAAATAGTGCTGTTAGAATGAATACGTTAATATGCAGTTAATACTCCTGGTTATTGGACTTTCCATCCTGTCTCTTAAAGGCAGTGAACAGGAGAAGAAATATCCTGGAAGGTATCCAGTGCCTCTAATGTGGAGTGTTTTAAAATTAATTTACAAGCTTTTATGAATCTACCACAAGAATCAGGCGTTAACCAAACTTTAACTGCAGCAAATAAATGGAACATCAGCCACAAACTGCACAGTCTTGAATCCTATGAAAAATATCTATTCAGATAGAAAAATCTAATGGAATAATTACTGCCTTAAAAAATTAAATAAATCAAATATTTATTAATTTAACTATGTGAAGGTTGTAATTGTTGCACTGTAGTCTATAGCATGCATCAAAGTCCTTGTACTATAATAATAATAATAATAGTTGCAAAATTCTCTCTGTTTTGACAGAGCACATAAAGTACATATTCACTGTTTTATTTCCTCCTGACACAGCATCCAGCTGGTGCACCACAGTGCTATACAGAAATCAACCAAAGAGCTCCGTGACATGTCCAAGAACAGGGAGATCGCGTGGCCGCTCTCCACGCTGCCCGTGTTTCACCCGGTGACGGGCGAGATGGTCCCGCCCCTGCACTCCGACAGCTACGACAACACCAGCATGCCCCTGATGCAGACACAGCAGTAAGTGCCCACACTCACTTCTGGTTCTTCGTGCTCACTGTGCTGCATGACCAATGGGAGATTCCAGTGCTTGTCCTCCGAAATGTGCTCATTATGGGAGGATTCAGTAATGACTCTCTAGTTCAAGATTGCTCTGATGTTTCATTTCCAGCAGGATGAAAGGCCTTCTGTTACAAGATTAAATGACTGGCTTTCAGTCTGCAGGTTTGCAAGAGGCTGGGCATGAAACAGTTAGATTTCTGCATGTTTTGGAGAAAAACTACTTTTGACAGAGGAATCAAAACTGTTCTGTTTTAGACACCCTTTCTCTTGACCCGTATCTTTGGGGGTTCCAGTATAAAACTACCACCAGGTTGGTGGTAGTTTTATACCAGAAAATCCAGACTTTTTAAGTGGTTAGTCATGTACCTGTCACGCATGGTTTGTGTTTGAAACGTTGACATTGAACAGAAGAACATACTCCATTACACAGACAGTAAGTTCAAACTTGCCAAGAAAAACGCTCATAGCTCTCTCCCGTTTCCATTTTTGCCACTCTATCCAAGACAGAAACCAGAAAAATAATTCATTCCTGTTCCTTAGATTTCATTTATCAGTAACTTAGTGAAACTAGTGAGGCAGACCCAAAGCTTTGCACATGTTCTAATTCAGACAAGTCCATAGAGCTGTAGCAAAGAGGCATTTCTGGAAAGGTTTGGTTGAGGTGCCTGGGACTGAGCAGATCTGAGGCAGAGTCTCAGAAGTGACTGGCATTTTCCAGTGCTGTGCTGAAACACCAGCTCCAGCTGGTACCTCCTCCACTGCCAGGCCTGCATGGCCCCAGTGGTAATGGTCCTGTGCCAGCTCTAACTCAGCCCTAATTTATACATACTTGTCCTAAATTCCCTTCACAATGTAGATCCATGCTGCAGGAGTGTTTTTTTCTCTGTCCAGAAGCTAAATTCTCCAGAAAGGACAGCTGTATAAGTTATTCCTTGTACATGTGCTGCAAAGTGCTCTGCCCCATCTGTTACAGCTTCTTTATTCAGAATAGCAGTTTTTATGACTGGGGTGCCAAATCCTGTACCAAAGGCTTTCTTGAGTTTTACATAGGGTATTTATCTGCTTCACCTACATTGTAACCCTTAATTCCTTTCTGTAAAAACACCTCTATCTGGTAGCTGTTAAAATAGACACTTAAGCAGGGCACAAAAATGCAACTTTGCCTTGATAAATGAACTGGTCTGACACATAGAAGTGGCTGACCATTCATTCATTCCACAGCCAACAACTATGTTGCAAATGCTGTCACCTTCACTGTGTTCATGGAATATGGTATATTCACTTACAGAAACCAAATTTTGTTGAACTTTAGAAACCCATGGTGACTCTTGTTGCCTCTGGCATTTCACCAAGTCTGAGCCTTTGAATGTAGCTGACAAGTGAAATAATAACTATTTTAACACTAATTGTGTTTATTTCATGGTCTTGGCTAACTTTTGGACCTCTGTATTTGCATAATGAAAAAAAGATTATTGCTTCATAAGCAAAAGAAATTAAGTGTAAATGCTGAGCTTTCATCATAACACACTTCAGACTTTGTATGGAAGCATTAAAGATATTAAATGGTTTTTTATAGGAACCTGCCACATCAGACTCAGATTCCACAGCAGCAGAGTGCAGGTCAGTACTCAGAAAATACTGTAATTAAGTGACCAGTGGATAAAACTAGTCAAAATGTATACAGTCTGTGGACAGTGGAAATAATTTTCAAATAGAGTAAAGTATTACAGAATTGACATTCTAGAAATTTTTTTGATACATCAGTGAAAATTTTGGCATGGGATTGATTAAACAAGGAAGAAATGCTTGTTAGGACTCTGCATGAGAAGCTGGAATTTGGTTCAGCTAACTTAGAAACCTCATATAAATAATTTTCTGCTACATGAAGCTACAGCCAGATTCCCAAATGCAGTTACATGGTTCAGATTCTGACACTTGATAGGAAATCTAAATTTCTAATTTCCACTAATATTAATTAAGCTTTGAAGAAGGAGCTCTTTATTGCAGTTACTAGACATAAAGTGTTGATACTGGGGAATCTGGTGAGGCACATCCATGCTTCAGGTTTCCCGTGTCGTAGTCATCATTTTTATATCATTCTCACAAATGCTCATGTACTGACTGAGGTCAGGGATGACCCATCAGATTGTGGATTAAGGCTGACTGCCCTCTCTACTTAGCATCACAGGTTTGAGAAAAAACTACAGCCATAGCCATGTGAGAGGGGGTAAGGACCACACAGAGAAAAAGTAGAAGCCAAGTGTAATTTTTAAATATTCAAAGAAGTATTTAATCAAAACTCTAGAGAGATACATATGTTTTGAACATTATATGGGAACTACAGCTCCAAGTGGAAGATTTGTTTGAACTTAGGAATTACATAAGCAACTCTTTCTTTTCACTGAAAATCCTTCTTCTTCGTTACTGCTTTCGGGGATTAAAGGAGAATTTCGTATGACAACATTTCAAAGATTTGAGGCAAGTATATAATAGATGTTTCTCTCCATGTGGGTTTTGTCATGTGGAAATTAAAAACACAGGTATAAAAAGTCTGACAGCAGTTCTGGTAGCTTTGCCATTTGTGTTCTTCATTGTACATATGCTGAAATGGTGGATGACCCTGGCAGTCAAAGCCTTGATGCAGAGCCTCCAGCACTGGTTTGGGTTGACATTTAGCACAGCCCTTCTCCCTCTACACTGTTTAGAAGGCAGAATAAAAGTGTCACACAGTGCTGCTATTCTGCTGTGACTGTTCCATTTCAAGAATTCCAGTCTGTCTTGCAGCAAATAAGATGCAAAATCACCTGGTAATACTGTACAGTGACAGCAGTGAGGCATTTTTGCAAAGGTATGAAATACAAGCTAGCACAAGTCTGTCACTTTTGAGTCGCGCTGACAAACTGCCCTAAAATTAGATCTTAAAAATTCTCCTGTGTCTGCATTTTCTGGAGTACATTGTTTTTATAGAACACAACTGTTCTTTCATATTCATCACAGATGCTGCCTGTGACCAGCTCTCAGAAATCCAGGGGGGCAGGTGGTGGAATGTATTTGGGACAGAGGGTGTTTCCTCCTCTTCCCTTGGTTTATAATGACACCTTGCTTTGTAGCTCAGATGTGCAGGTAACCCTGCAAGCACTTCCATGACATGATGGCATGTGCCTTTTGCAGCTTTTCTGAAAGGATATCCATACTCCTGTTCCAGAATGTTAGATTTTTAGAAAGTTATGATTTAAAACAAAATTCAGACACTACTAATAGTTTTTTAGTAGCATGAGTACAAAGCTTTATTTTATTGACCTGTTCATGTAAGAAATTTACAGAAATAGAAGACCTAAGGTCAAAAAAACTATAGAATGGGACATTAATTGTTAAATTTTCTTTCTTTCGTATAGAAAACTCACAGTAATATACTCAGGAATTTAACATACTATCAATCACAGCTGTGAATAAGAAATTTCTATTTTAAATGTTCAGTAGACCACATTTAGTAATTTGAAGAGTAGACCATGGATAAGAACTGTTTCCACTTCGGGAACTATCTAAATCCCCAGTAAGGAATAGTTTTATTTTAACCTTATATAAAAAGGCAGACTTAACAGCTGACATAATGCTTGACTATTTCACCAAGTTAGAAGTTAATTGGGAAAGAATTGTGTGAGATGACCACTCACATCTAATGTTCAGTACACTGATGAAAATTGCTACTGGTCTCCAATATGAACAGATACATTCGGTTTTATAATTGTCTCTCTGTCAATAGGCAGAATTCACAAGGACTGTTTAAGGTGCTTAGATGAAAAAGCTTATAGGGTATTTCTATAATGTGAAAGACTAAATATTGCATGTACACCATGTACCACCTTTTCTTTTTTGTGCTTCAGCCTCCCTATGAAGTCTGTTAGATCCCAAATAGAAAGATAAATTCCCAGTTAAACAATCTTTTCCTAGCCCCCTCCATTCCCAGAAGAATGCTTCGTCATGTATATGTTGTCTTTTGATCCAGGTTATACTTGTAGTGTTTCTCCAATGTGGTTGTTGATAAAAGTAATAAATACTGTTTATGTGCTGTACTCATACTTGACAGTTCAGTACTGTTGAAGCATCATGTGCCACTGATGGACTATATAAATTCTCATCTATTTGCAGGTAAATGGTATTCCTGAGGAAAGAAAACTAACAGAAGCAATGAATTTGTAATCAAAGAAGGCAGCAAATTGTCTCACTTCCTTATTTGTTCTGGCTGATGCATGAGTTTTTCTGGTGTATATTGTGCATGCCCACAGTATTATGATGCTTTCAGTGCCAGGAGTACAATCACTTCCATATTACTGATGTACTGTATCCTTTTGTACTTTGGACATTTCTGACAATTTGTAAACACTGATAACTTTTTATATTTGTTACATTCAGAAAGTGGTCTTTAATGTATATATATACATATATATATGTATGTGTGTATATATATATGTATGTGTATATATATATGTATATATATATGTATTAATAAATATCAAGCTTTATTCTGTCTTGTAATCTCGCCTGAAAGTTTTAACAGGGAAATCAAAACTTCAGAGATTCAGAGGATTTCAGACTGTTAATGGGACGACATAATTGCCTAACATTTGCACAAGAAAAGCAGTAGTGTACAAGCATGAAAACTTGTGCAACATGATGAGGCTCAGAAATAGTACTGCACATATATTAGGTATTAATTTTTTAGAGATTACCAAATATAATGAGCAAAGTTATTTTTGAGAAATAAAT
>VXBB01017676.1:262139-293423 GCA_013399915.1 Illadopsis cleaveri | reverse complement strand
AAGTAACCCCCCCCCAGAAAAAATAACTAAAACTACTCATGATAAAAATTGGACTTCTGTTCTTTTACCGGATATTTATGCTATTTCAAAACTTGTAAGCAATAAAGCATTTAAAATCTGTCCATTCATTCATCTCATTATGTTAGAAGAAACTGTTACAAACTATTGTAGGCAAAAAATTAATGTCTTCAAATAAGCAAGGGTTTAACTTGGTACAGTATACGTGGACTAACTCTTTGAAAACACTTTTATTTTTTTCTTTGTGATATTCCCAATAAACAGCCTCAGTGCTGTTTATTTTTTATATCCTCCACATTTTTTTTTCTTTTTGGAGTGCAAACTGTTGTGGGAGAATTAAGAATCCAGTAAACCAGGGATTATATTTTCACATCTTAAAAAGGACTCAACTAAAGGCACTTTGCTGGGAGGTGGTTTCTTTGAGAGGCATTTGTCCATGCAGCTGAAAGCTTAGTAATATATGGACTTTGCTAAAAGGATCTGGAGTTTCCATGTTTTTCAATAGACAACTATAATTCATCTATTGACACTTTTCACCAGATTTTAAATGAATTTCTGATGCTTCTTTAAATCTCCAAATTTAAGGACATTGCACAGGACTTCAGGGTCTGCAGCTGTAATAGCTGACGCCAGGAGTTCTTGGGGTTTTACCTCAAAGCATGGTATTGTTTTAAGCTGACACTTACGCTCTGTCTTTTTTTCTGTAATATTTTCTCTTTCAGAAGCTGTATGTTCATCAGGACATTGCATTGTAAGCAGAAAACTGCGTCAGCTTTAAAATTGCTAAGTGCTGGCTACATTTCCTTAGCTGAGGTTCCTAAAGTCTCTGCTAAGAGAAATTTGAGTAATTTCGGAATTTAAGACTGAGGATAAAAAGGAATCTGTAAAATGAGGTCATTTTGTAAAAAGACCAAAATAGTTGCTGTGGTTTTTGGTTTGTTTGTCTTTGTTTTTCTCTTTTTACAGTTATGACCCAGTTCTGTCAAAACATGGAACCTTAATTTACGTTTATTTTTAACCATCAGTGACATGTTTGTAGGCTCGGACCTGAATGCAGGATCTCAGCAGATAGAACAAGTTCTGAGCTGCTTTTTAGACTAATTTTGAGCACCAACTGCGATAACTATGGCAGGAAAGTATACAAGCAGTGCTCAGTACGTGGTAGCTACTGGTATATTGTCAAACCTTTAGTATCAGTTGACAAAGCTGCTCTGCATGCTCAACACAGCCCACAGGACGTGGCAGCAAATCCTGCTGGTGGTTGTTAGACCAGGAGAGGTAGCTGAAGCTACAGGCATTCAAGTTGAGAAATTAAAGGCAGTTCCTGAAACAGGTGGAATAAAGAGCCATTCATACTTACTTGGCAAGTGGCATCCATCATGCCTTCCTACCTCACCCAAAAGATACCAGGGAAGAGACTTCACCACTCAATCAGCCTCCTCAGAGACAACCCCTCTTCTTTCCAGCAGCTTGGATGGTTATCAGTGAAAAGCAAATCACAAAACTGCACACTGAGGTTTATAGTAAATTAAACATTTTCATCTCTTACCCAAGCTGTGAAAAAAATTCAAGTACAATCAGCATTTGGCTTCTATTAGTTTATACTACTATTTTCAAATGTATCAGCTGTCAGTGTTTTGAAACCAAAATGAATGGAATGGATTTTAAATAATGATTTTTAATGCAACGTAAGATTAAGCTTTGTAAATAGTTCTGGGTGTGGATCATAGTAATTTCTGATAACTCCAGGATGACATGACAATCAATGGATCTACCAGTAGAGCTGCTCCCACCTTATTTGTATTAATGTAACAGTGCCAGTATATTTAAGGAAATAAACTGTTGCATATATGCATCAGTTTGTAGCAGTGGAGGCTCCACCTATTTTGGAAAGAATCTAATTATCTAAGTCACTTGGGTATAAAGAATACCTGAACTATTTTATGATCAAAATCTTCATTTATCTGAGGTAAGTTTAATAACAAATTTTTTATTTTTACTTATTAAAACAATTACTTTGAAAGCATAGATTTATAAAGCTGGTTAAAGACAATGGCTAAAGAATTAGTAATAATTAGGACAGTAAATTCACAGCCTCTTTTAATACTATATGATGGCAATATAAATTAAGTTGAAACCAAATTAAACAGCCCTACACATCTCTTTGTACATACATGAAATGTATAATCTAATAAAATGGAAAACACAAAGAAGTGAAGTTGTTGCCTGATTATTTTACAGAAGGGTACCTGGACATTGTTACAGCTTTTAATGTTCCAGCCACTATACTGTATGGTCGGGTCTGAGGCATGGGGTGGAGCTAATGGGGCAGGGTTTGTTTAACTAAATAGATGTCCTAACTGGAGACAAGGGAGAGGATTTGCAGCACTTAATATCTAATGTGGGCACCTGAACTATGTATCTCCCTGAGTATAAAATCAGGAGCTCTGGGGATGACAGAATATGCTGAGTTGGGAAGGGACTCATCAAGATCATCAAGTCCAACTCCCAGCCCTGCACAGGCCCATTCCCAAGGGTCACACCATGTGCCTGAGAGCATTGTCCAAACACTTCTTGGACTCTGGCAGCTTTGGTATTATGACCACTTCCCTGGGGAGCCTGTTCAACCACCCTCTGGGTGAAGAACCTTTTCCTGATATCCAACCTGAACCTCCTGACACAACTTTAGGCCATTTCCTTGTGTCTTGTCCCTGTTCACAGGATTAAAGAGATTGGTACTTCCTATACTTAAGGAGCCCTTTCTACTGCGAGTGGGATTTAAGTAGCTCAGGTAGAATCTAAATTCCGTAACTTGAGCAAGTCTTAAAGATGAGCTTGGTTTCTTGGTGTTGCCAGACCAAGGAAAAGCCAAGTCAGTTCCTCTGCTTTCCTGCAGAGCTCTCCTGCAGAGTTCCTGGCAGGGAAAAGCATCCGATGCCTGCTGAGGGCCCTGAGCTCCAGGCTGGCTTTGGCTGCTGGAGCTGTAATTTCATCAGTGCCATTTTACTGCAGAGCAATCCTCCTGCATTGCATCTGCCTTAGTTTGTGATACAGTGAACTGCAGCCCAGCTAGAGACAAGCAATAAGAGTTTTTACTTAAATGATGCTGCTCCCATTACAAAAATGAGCATCCACAGCACATTTATTTAATGTTTAAATTACTTCATATTTTTACATAACCTGAAAAGAAAATATATTTATCCCACATACAGTAATAGTAAACAAGTGCATTATTTCAAACATTAAAAATAAATCTTTTAACCAAGTCTGTACAACAGATAAATAGAGTTATATCTACAATAGTTATGTTGTGAAGAACAAAACAAAGATTATCCCTCAAGCTCACAGTTCCCTGTTGCTCATAATACTGGCATAGATGAAGGTTATGCTTGCTATCCCCCACCATGGTGTCCACCTATACCCTTTTCCTTCAGTCACTCAAATGTATTGATCGATGAAGTTAAATTCCCAAGCACTGGAAGTAATATGCAAACAGAACAAACAGCTGAGTATCTTTCCAGTATCTTCAAAACAGCTGAGAGGCTTAGTAAAACTGCTGAATTTGGGGGAAGTGAATGATTTCTTTTTTGTTTTTTATGATTAGTAACTGGCCATTCTTGAAAAGAAACAGTTCACCAACACATACAAAAAAATAAAAGTTGAAGTAATTACTTTCATAAATTTGTTTTGCATTCATTCATGGCTGCAAGATTGAATTCAATATTTTACCTGGGATAAGAACAAAAACATGCATGTGACAGTATATAGGGTACAAATTAGGATTCATATTGTTTATAATCATACATAATTGCACATATGCTTGAAAATAGTATTGCCCTCATGTTTTTGACTGTTAACAAATAATCAGAAGAAGAATAAAATGAAAAAGCAACTTGAGGTCAAACTATTATTTGAACCAAACCCACAACCAACCAAGAAATGCCCCTAACTTCACTGATAAGTAGAATGTAAACAACAGCTTGTCACTGCCACACTGAAGGACTATTTCTTTCAATTACAGGGTTTTTGCTAAAGGAAAGAATTAATAAGAAAGACTGGGCACTGCTGAAAAGGATGGGAAAAAGGTTTTCTCCAAACAGCCCCAATCTCATTTCACTTGTAATTCTGAGACTCAACCATCTGCACGCAACAAAGTTGACCACTCAATCCCTCCTCCTCATGATACCTACTGGCTGACTTGCATCCTCTTAAATGAAAATGTTATTACAGCATAGAATATGGCACCAGTTCCCTAATGAGACCTAATTCAAGGCCATCTACAAACACAGGGAGAGGGTCAAAGATCACCATTCCCCTAAGATCTGATGGAATGGGTATGATGGGATTCCATCGGACTGAAAAAGATTGGAGGGTCTTCAAAAAATTTCCTATCTTGAACTGAGTCTCTGAAAATTATTCGTTTGTTCACTGGGATGGTACACAGAACTACACACAGTTAAATGAATTAGTGAAAAATTTATGAAAAAGCAAACAATTTTATGAAGAAAACCCAAATTCTCTTTTAAAAAAAATTTCGTCTCAGAATTCACCGTATTTGCTGAACACATCTTAAATTTCTAAAAAAACCCTCATAAAATACTATGCAAACTTGTATACAATCTTCAATCACTGAATTGATGATTACTTTTTCACTTCCACATATAAAGGGTTTCATATACCATGTATTAATTACTATTTCCACCCCCAACACTCATTTCTAACCAGCAAATTGTTCAGAGCAATGCCCCGGTGTCACTGCCTCGGCTGCGGGCGGTGATTCCGGAGGTTCCTGGCTGTGCTCGCCCAGTGAATCCGCCATGTGCCCATGATAGTGCTCAACCACCGCTCCGCTTCGTGTCTCCTTTCAACAGATATGTAAACAGCAACAAACATCCAGTAGAAAAGACTCATTTTCACATGCAATTCTGTACAGTGCACTCTTGTTTCTCAGATTATTTGAGAAGGCTGTTTCCACACAAAATATGTACATTTCCACTATATACATTTTCCACACGCTTAATTTAAATGTCTTCTTGTACCTCCAGTTGAGAATTTTTGTTCAGGCAGACACAAAGTAAACCTGAAGAAAGTTTCCAAGTTAATGCCTTGACTGATCTTGCATTGCTGAGAAGAAGTGTAGTCCAGAAAAAAATCCAGCTATGCATAGCAACCTTTTCAGCAGAGTTGAGTTATCTTTAGGAACCACAATCTGTGCTAGATCATTAGTGATCTGAGAAATCTCATGTGCCACGCACACAAATATGAAAGTGCTGACAAGAACATTAAATATTGGATATCCAGGAATGAGCACCAAGATCCCCTTTGTGTCTGCTGCCAGCCAAATATGGTATTGGCAAATGAAAAGCTAAAAGAAAAAAAAGAAGTGTTTAACAGTACTAATATATGGAAATATTTTTACTCTACTAAAAACCATATAATTATTACTATTGCATCAACTGACACACTTCTGTTTAAGTTAGAAGCTGTTTTCCACATGTCTTTGCTACAAAACTAAACCATGACCTTGTTAAATCACACAGTGAAATGGGTTTGCTTGGCCCTTAACCAAATACAGCTCAGGGGAGCACTGGATACATTCCACAGGGCAAGGAAGAATCTGCCTCCCTCAGTTACTGTCTCTTTGGTGGTGGTCTGACCCGATATGCCTGCAAATAAGAGAATGCTTCACCTGCTGATGAATGCACAGCTCCCTGGAGCTGATCAGCACCTAAAGCCCACCAGGAACTGGAAGTGTGAAATGTGATCCTTTAAAATACCCACAAAATCCTGCACTCCATATACACTGTATTGCAATGAGTTTCTCCTAGAAATATATTTCATTAATACAGTAAAATGTTGCATTTAATATCACTAAACAGCAAATAAAATGGGAAGCAAAATAATTCCTACTGTTTCAAAATATTTACTCAATGGAACAAGGTAACACTTGCATTAAGAAGGGGTTTATTTGTAATGGTACATTTCTTTATTAGTCACAAAAAGCTTTCTAGGGCAAACACATTTATAACACATCTTACACTAGTAAGTATAATTCATGTAAATTCTTCAACTCGCCTAAATTTTTATCTTCTAACTGCATATGCCTCACAGCATACTCCAGCATTTAATCCCCACTCTCACAACCTTAAATCACCCCATCCCCTAAAACAGCACAAGAATTAAGTTTGGTACTGTGAGACTGCTTTTTCAGCCATGACTTTTAAGTGCAACAAAAGCTATAATGCTAAAATAGGTCAAACATGACAGCATGGTATTTAGTAAGCCAATAAATGTTTTCTCTATGTGTTATAGTCCAATCTAGACAATAACACCACCTTACATTTCTAAGTTTTAATTCACTGTACTTCTGGGCATTCTACTTACCTCTAAGGAAATTTTGCCAAACCAGGCGAAGAATGAGCTGTAGACAGATCGGACAGATCCGGGAATGTTCCTGATGAGGATGAAAGCTAAAATCTTGGGTTTTTTTTTAAAAAAAACAAAAGTAAAACAAAGAAAGTGACTGGATGACAAGCCAAACAAACATATAAATGTGTATCCATTTTCACTGCACTAAGTGAAGTGCATCATGCATTCAAATTTCTTTAAAAGCTAAAAAAATATAAACCAAACAAAACTCCATGCAGTTTACACTTAACAAAGTAGGTATTGAAACTAAAAATATTGTACACACATTCTTACATGATAGCAAGCCACATTTACATCTCCAGTAGAATCATGGCCTTGATGCTGACAGGTGTTACTACGTGCTTCCTAGGCATGGTCACAAACCATGTTACACCATGCCAGCCTAAAATGAAGGTGGCCACAAATCTGAGTTAACCCTCAATTTTTAAAGAGAGGGTAGAGGGTGTCAAGATAGATAAAATAATATTTAAAAATTAAGTCCCTCTTACTGCCTCTCCAGAGAGCAGGACAAATTAATGAGAAAAGAAACAGGGCACAGAATGAGGCAGCTGGGTTATAGTGGGGCAGGGGACACAGCAAGAGGAACATCTAAATTTAAGAAAACCACATGCATGGCTCTGTGGCCCACCTCTTCTCTGCCTGGAGCTGCCTACAGGGTCCCATAGGACCATAGGTTGCTTCCTACACTAATCCCTCCCAAAGCTCCTGCTTTTCTACATCTTTCTTCTCTTCCTCAGCTTTCTTCTTTCCCACTGCTATGCAAATAGTCAGAAGTTGGGTTTGGACTTAAATGGTGCATATGAAACCTACACTAAGGACATCCAGATAAATCAAAACCACAGTCACAGTGTGCAATTTCAGTGCTTAAAGGCAATGAAAAACCGACTAATGTTAAAATCTTTTTCACTTTCAGACACAGGAATGAAGCTCAGTATCTGATATTCCATGCAAAAGCACAAATATATTTAAAACAAATTTTAAACAAAACCAAAAAAGCTCAAATAAAAAGAGACTAGATTCTATCACTGTACTCAAAAGAACTAATAATTACCTGCACCACAGAAACAGAAGGATGTAGCTCATTGCACTCTGTCTTGTTTTTACAGCTACTAGCCCAAATAGAGTAGGTCTAAAAGATATTAACAAATTAGTCTGTATAGCAATTTTATCTAACATTTAAAAATGAAACAAGTATGATATTTTGAATTCCTTTAGTATTGGTTGGTTCACTAAGATATGGGACACTAAGACAAAAAAATACATGACTTTACTTTTGTGTTTCTCAAATTCTTTGCAATTAATGAATACTTATCTGATGAATAATTATTAATACTTTTTTAAATCAAAAATAGACAAGCAATCAAGTGTGAAGATAAGAGCTGTTATCTACCATGCTATTTTTATGATCCAATTTTCTTTTAAGCTCTGAAATGAACTGAAAGAGTAATGATGTTTTCATCTACATCTGACTGAACAGAAAAATATTTTAGTGAGTAGATAGGTAGGGCTGTACAGAAAAACCTGGTTGTACAGAAATATCTCCAGATAAAGATTTGATTTTTCAAGGTTTGTTAGATAATATTGACTAAACAACAACTTCAGAAAGCTTATTTTTCAGATATTTACAAACCTGATTATACTAGGTTATAATAGATACTTACCAAAAAGGACACAATTGAAATAAATAATAAAACATTTGAAACTCTGTTGGAGAAAAGAGGATCTCCTTTTCCTTCTGATATCATCTGACGTTTCTGCAATGCCAGATAAATAAAAGCAAACAGCATCCCATGAAAAACCACCTGTAAAAGACAAACAGAATGCAATTAATATTTCATGCCTATACTTCAGGTATAAACTCTTAAAAGAAATGCTACCAGATAAAGTAGTTTTAAAGCTATGTTTGAAAAGGTTCTTTGCCAGATTTATGGAAGCAAACAAAACCAGACACTCTACACAAGATAGTCATAAACTGCATTTTTAACTCAAAACCTACAAATAAAGAACCTTTAACAACGTTTAAGAGAGCATTAAAGAAAAGACAATGAAATTTCAAGAAGCTTTCAAGTACGTACTATCCCCTCTGCAATCTATGCCACCACTGACAAGGCTTTCTCTGGGGAAAAACCACAAGTCTCTGGCTTTCTCCCAAACTGGCAGGTGAAAACATTCAAGAAGCAGGACAAGTGCTTCCCTCTCTCACAGACACAATTCTTCAACAGAGTGTTTTACAATCTTATGCCAAGTTCTCATTAGCAACACAAGGCTGTTTCAGGCCCATGCAGTACTTGTCCTCTGTATTTATTCTGAGCTCTGTTCTTCAGCAGCACCACCCAACCCACAGTGCTCACAGCAACCCAGCAGCGAGGGCAGGACGCCAGGCAGGGTGTGCTGCTGCTGGAGAGCCCAGGGGGTGACAACGATGCAGTCTCTGACCCACACTTCACCCTCAGAGGGACATGTGCCACCAATCCTGTTAAGGGGAAGTTTAGCACGTAAAAGCTTCCATCTTAAAAACTCCACTCACCTTTTCTTTCCAAGAAGGAAAGAAAAAAAAGATCAAAGTCTCCCTGTTCTATTCCCCCACACTGTAGGGTGAATGACTGGAAGGAAAGCACTTTCCCAGTAGAAAACCATTTAAAAATATGTACAAGAATAGTCTGGTTTGGGCACCAAGACCCTGATTTTAGTGTTTTAAATGTTACCTTTAAAGAAATATATCCTTAATTGATTCAACTTCCAAAAAGTATTATTAAGAAAGCTACCACAGTAGTTTTCCTTGTATTTCAACAGCCTGAAGTGCTACAGGTGTTAAATTTTCACAGTAAAATTTTTGAGAAAGGACATATCTAGGATACTTTCTACTTCATTTTTTAAATCCAGAAGCAAATAAATCAACCTCCATCTTTTAAGCAAGGCTTTGGTAGACAACTGCAGAACTAAAGTGGGTGCAGCTTAGTCTTTTATTAAACACTGAGGCAAACAAGTTCCTGTTTTCTCTGGAGGAAAGGAAAAGAACCCTCCCTCTTCCCACAAATTAAAACATACACTTCAAAGATGAGTATAATTTTATGCAAATGTTACATACATAGCGATCCAGCTTCCACCTAAACCACCATTCATAGACATTCCCATTCAGTTCAAAACACTTGGACAATGGCCAAAATGAAAATATCTTCTCAAATGCACCCTGTAAAAGACGAACATGGAAAAAGCATTAACACTGATGTCAACTGTATTTACTAAATTTAAATCAATAACATGTTTAATAATACTCTACCCTTATTTCACTAGCTACATTGCACTAGAAAAATAACAGCATTCCTTGGAAGCCTTTCCCCCACTAAAAAAAAGAAAAAAAACAAAACAAAACAAAACAAAAAAAACCCTCTTCACGAGAGCGAGTTTGAGTCAGCTTCCCCTTAAGGTATTTGCATGCCTTTCATTCTGCATTGCTCCTCAAAGGGAGAGAGCCACTAACAGGCTGTGATAAGGAATATGCACTCCACGTAAGGAATATGCACTCCAAGACTACAGTTCAACAGTGAGGGATTAAAACCACATAACCCCCCTGTAAAATCCTGGAGTGACAAACTCTGCCCTGATTTCTGTCAGCTGTACTACTCTAGCATGCAGAGAGTTGCTAATTTAGCCTGAGAACCAATCTTTTGATGTGGTATCAAAGCCAACACTAGGTCTCTAAGAGACATAGAACTTCATTATCACCATATCACCATATGCATCCCCATATGCTGCCAAAATCCAGTAATTCTAAGCACATTAAAAAACCCCCCCCAAACCCAAAGCATAGGCCCTTGTATTTACTACACTCACAGTAGTACATTGGAAATATGTAAAACATAACAAATCAATGAGTAAGACACAGCTGTGGGTTTTGCCAGTACCCACACCAATTCAAATATGAGAATAAATCATATTTTCTTCTGTATTTATGATACTGGAGCAAATATACAAGTTATGAGCCCATCAAAAAATGGAGACAGGTAATAATATACTCTTAGGTCATTAAGGATAAATGTAGCCAGGATTTACAAACCTGAGAATATGACAGAAAATATATACATGTCAGTAAGCAAATCAATTTCAGCAGTAAACCAAAGTGCCACAGGCAGTTCCCTGAGGAAGAAATAAATTAATCATTATACTGTAATTAATTTTTCAATAACAAACCCCAGGACACATTAAATAATAACTGCCAATTATTTAGTGCAGCTATGGTTTGTAATAGATCCATGCAAAACAAAATGTTCAAATATTACTAGCAATATTTTATCACTATCTACATTTAAATTTTACTTCAAGCCATTAAAATAAACATTCACAGCAATTAAAAAGCTATTAAGCCTAAACAAAGCCTCATGTCTAAGACAGGGACAAAATACATAAAGAAGAGAATTAAGGTGTTCAACCAGAACCACTGTTTTAGAACCTCTGCTTTCCCAAACACTCTGCACAGGCAGTCTTTATTTTAGGCGAATGTAAATAAATATATACATAAAAACGCCTGCCTTTTGTTACGTGAAACAAGTAGACTAGATATTATTAAACTCTGAGATACCAGTTTTACTCCAAAGTTCAATTGGAGGTCAGTAAGGACAAGTATCTTGTTGAAACAAGCCTGAGAAACTACTCTTCAAAGCTGTTGACTGATATTAAGCTCTACCCAAGCCTCAGCATTGCAACAGAGATCATCTCTCCCTCCTGCCATATAAATTGGCAGCTGTAAATAGGATCATAAACAACTAAAAATCATCACTGAAAGATTTTCTAGTTTCACAAGTACACTATTCCTCCGAAGTACACAAGAGTCATTTCTCTGTTTCTGGAAGAGAAGTGCCTTTGTAGAAAAAAAAATTAAATTGAAGATATCTGCCTTTGAGATAGCTTGTAAAATTACTCTTTAAGTGTATTTTTGCAGCATCTATTCCTGGTATATATTTGGTATATTTCATTGTCATATCTTCAGGCTATAAAACGGGGATATTCCTCCATCAATAGGGAATGAGGATTTAAGGCTCTTAAAGTTTTATGTCTAATTTAGGCAAATTAAATAATAAGCATTTACCACACGTTTACAGCTTTTTAATGAACTGTAACACATAAACTGGGATTTCATTTCAATTTTTTTTTTAAATATTTGTACCACAAGACATACTTCTGATAGCTCACTTAATCTAAGATACTAGGATATCAAGTCCCATGTTCTTATTTGGCCAGCTAAGGCAGAATTGGTGCTCAGGATGGACAACCCTTGGCAACCCAGAATGAGAAAGTCTTGAACACTCCCTGTTCTCACTGCACCCCGAGCACACGACAGACACGGCCTCAGCACGTACGGACAGTGCGACCTATGGTTTTCATTTCCATGCAGTAAAATTACAGTTCTTGGTAAAATAATTTCTGACGCTCAAAACCTATTAAAAAGTATTCTAATCTGACTGTAACCAGAGGCAGAGTTAAGTCATCAGCTGTTACATTTTTTAACTGACCTAATTCACCTATGACAAACTATTTCTGTGAGCAGCTGTTCAGCGTATTTTGACTAACAAAGAGGCTGAGATCTACTAACAATGCCACTTCTGTATGATTGTCATTGTAGTAACATGCAAATGTTTTATAGCAGAAAGAAAAAAAGAGATCTTACCATTTGCTTTCTTCTGGATAATCTGAGGCCATAGAGCTAAGGTGGCATAAATGATCATAAACCAGACAGTGACTAATGGCACAAAATAGTAGAACTGGTAAGGTCGATCCATCACTATGCACAGTACCACAACCAAGAAATTGAGACGAAATAAAACCTGGGGGGTGTCAGAGGAGAGAAGACAGAGGATATGTACACTGGGAGGTAAAGCTGAGAAAGATGAGGACATCCTTTAGCTCTGTAAAAAAATATCTACGTATTTTACATCTCACATGCTGATTGTATTTCAATTGAAACACAGATAAAGTAGCACACGGAGGAGCAGCAGGGCAGTGTAAGACTGCAGGGCGATTACATAATCACTGCATAGTTTTGGACCTGCTCTACCCTGGCCTGCTTGGGTAGAGATTGCAATGAAAATAAGGTTAACCCAATCTGGCTATTTCCTAGGCTGGAGACCAAGTGCTCCAGTTGCTAGATGCTGTTAATGTCTCTTTTTTTTCATCCCCATAGGTAACTGGGCTAGCTCAGTTAAAGCCAGGGTACTGCCATTACCAGTCTGCAAACATACATTTAATGAGTACAATGACCTGAATTACAGGACAATGTAAGATTAAACAGAAATAAAAGATGTGTATTAGAAAAAAAAAATATTAAAATACTACAGCATATGCTGCAAAACCTAGGAGGGAAGCCACAAAACCAGGTATGCTCCCCAGTTAAGAGTTATGGTGTGAAAATTAGTTTTATTAATAAACATAGGCTCCAATACACTGTCTTTGGAAGCTCAGCTAGCTCATTACTTACATATTGCTATATACTGTAAATTGCTACTCCAGTGGAATCTCCATTGCTATTTATTAGAAAATATTTGTCTTGTTATTTCAGAGTGCACATACTTGCATTTTTTACATTGTAAGTATCATTTATATGCTTTAAGTTTGTATTAGATAAACACTACCAATTAAACAGATCAGATTACATAGACACAACAGCCATTTTTATTGTTTAAGCCTTGGTTAAGTGATCTGATATCACATTATTTAGAGAGTATGGAGATATTATGGATATTATGCTATTTGATAAATTAATTTATAAAAATAGTAGGAAGATATTCTTACCTGACACACTCTGTACACACCAAAGTCCCCTTTTATCCAAAAATATGAGAAGTGCCCATAACCTGTTTGAAAGAGATACGCAGCAACCAGGACTCGAATGTGCATGTACACAGGCAAAAACTGTTGAGAAAAATAAAGTACCTTTTTTAAATGTCCATGTAAAAGTTTTTTGCCTTCCTTTTCCCCCTCAATTTTATGCTATTTTTGCATCGCAGTAAATCAGATTTAACTAAGAAAAGAAACACTGTGGTACATTGCCCTGCTTCTTACCAAGTTCTTTTGGTGTCCTAATCTCCAATGTTAAAATCAATTTTTCCTATTTATCGCTCTACACTTGCCATATTCTATTCCCAGTTATGAGAGACTTAAGAGAGGCTCTTTGAAAGCTCGCCTTCATCAATTTCGAGTTGCTAGCAACTAAAAGTAAATCAATGTAATATTCTACACAGAGGAAACACTTTTTCCACTGGTCAGGTAATGTATATAATGTTTTTATCAATCAAATCTACACTTAGAGAGAAAAACTAACTCTGCTAATACCATGTTTAAAACTACAGGAACAATAGCATTATTTATTCATTCTATTCAGTTCTAATGCCCATTTACACTATCTTTCTTTAGAAATACCATACCCAAATTGCACTCCCCCTAAAAGTAAAAGAAATTCAAATCACTTACAGTGCTTGCTCCAGAGATATGATAAATCAAAATAACAAGTTGCATCCAGCCCTTCCATTCATCAGTCTGTTCTCTATTTAACACTTTAGTCTAATGCAAAACAAAACAAGAGTGTTGCTATTCCAAAAAGAACAAGGAACATCTACAAAATGAGGAGAAAAAGTTCAAGACAATAAACCATTTTATGGGTCAATGTGTATCAACTGTAAAAGTCTTGTCTAGTGGGCACAGATTTAACGTGATTTAAATTCTCTTTTAGCTGACCTCTGACCAATTCCAGTTTGAAAGAGTGAGAATGACTAAAGTGGTGACATCCATATGGCTTCAAAAAGCCTTTGCATCTAATTCTATGCAAACATTATACTGCTTGAGAAGGCATTTTTTGCAGGTGAGTTATACTGACTTTGAACAATTAACCTTGAATACTTAGAAACTGGTTTATTTTACAGACAAATTGGGAAACAACATTTTAAGTGGGATGTCAAGGTGATCATTACCTCTTTGGTATTTTCAGTATAAAATACCCCCAAAACCAAGATATAGGCGATTGGTATGAAGAAAGATGAATGCGTGTAAAATTTATTTTCCTTCATGAAAAGATTCGCTCTGTCACAAAGATAAAAATAGGTCATGATCAGACCAAGTTTGCAAAAGCAGTGTAAGAGCATCTCTAAAGTAGAAACATTAGGTATGCTGATGGCAGGTTTCTTCTCCTCTCCACTTTCCAAATCAGTGCATGATTTGTTCTTCCGATAATTATTCCGATGAATTAAGCTGATAATTAAATATCCAATAATGGACAAAGTAAAAAAACAGAAAGCTATCTTCTGTATCAGAGTGAGAGGAGGTTGAGGCTGGCAGCAGGAGCCATCAATGGGCTTCATTATTTTATTGCAGTAGACATTCATAAGAATCATTGCATTCTGTAAAAGAAATAAGCAGTTTTGGTAATTAATTTCTAATAAAAAAGTTAACATTTCCATCAAAAGAAATTTTCTTCTGCATCATGTGCTGACATAAGACATGCGATTCTCCCTTATCATTACAAAAATAAAATCTTCCAGTCCCACCATACACCCACTTGCATTCAACAGTCCAGTCAAAACACTTCTTCCAAGCAAAAAATACTTGAGCTTCTAGAGGTAAAAATGGCTAAAATCTTAGAACAGGACTGTTCTTTCTACTGCCTGTAGAAGGTCTTTAAATGAGAAACAGCTCACAAACTTGGGTTCTAAAGAAGCACAACATTAAGTCTCTAAAACATGACAGTGAGACTGAAACATGTGGTAAGACAATACTTAGTTCATCCAGTACTTCAAAGCAACTTAAACCTGCGAAGGAATGGAATCAAAAGTGACATGATGGGAGAGCTCTTCCACAAAAAGGGCAGGCTGAAAAGCTCAGAGGGGCTCACTGCATGCATATACATATTGGTTAGTAAAAGAGAAGAAATAAAGTCAGAGGCACTCCATGCAACCAAGGAGGTCTATACTGTGTGTTTGTTATCATCATCATGCTCCTTACCAAATCATATTTGTTGGACACACAGGGAAAAATTTAAGACTTACTTCTTAGCACTGCTTTACAAGTCATTACCACCTTAACTGATTCATACACATGAAAAAATGCAGGATCTAAAAGATCTAGTGGATTAACAGCTATTTAGAAATAGGTATGCACAAATGTGTTTGCTATTATGTTTTTTAAAATGCCTATAAAAATGACTGCACTCCCACCCACAGGAATTTTCTGAACAAAATTCTCTGATGAATGTGGTGCTCATTACATCCATACTGTTTGCACTTTTAGAACATTCACTTCAGATCTTGTTTTACTATTAATACTTTAAATGTTGACCAGTGATAAAAAACACTTACTGTATCTCTGCTTGATTCAGGGAGATGCAGGCCATCTGCAGACTTCATGATAGTTTCTTGTGCTATCAATTTTGATACACTGAACACTTTAACTTTAGCTTTGGAATTTCGGGAGCTGCTGTTCAGAATACGAACAGCTGCTTCATTATAAGCATCTATTTTCTCATTAGTGATCATTTTCCGACTTTCACTCAGCATATCTTCACAAACAGGATCTAAATTTGAAAGGACAAAGAATTAACACATTAATCTTCTACTTATCAAGGAGATTCCTTAGCTCAAGTTGCATGGGCTACTTTCATTTAAGCGGTCACAATTGTTTAATTGTACAGAAAAAATGTACAGCAAGGAATAAATGACTGCTACAGTTACCAGAGCTGTTCATGGTGAAATATTCTTATCACCATTCCCTATTAATGCATATGTAGCTGTAGGTTAGAAAGCTCTGGTCAGACATGAATGTTTGTTTAATTTCTTTAAATCCAGAAAAACCACATAATGCTAGAGTGCAGAGCTGCTTATGCTTTCTCTCAGCAATGGAATCTCCCAAGAAGACTCCAAAGGAAAAAGGGCAGAAGACAGATAGCAGAATAGACATATGAAAAAATAATAAATAACTTTCTCAAACCCTCTTTTTTTTCTGTGGAAAAAAAACCAGCTCCTCATTTCTCATAAGTCATAGGCCATAAACATATCCCACTTGTTCTTGTTGATCCCAGTTTAACTTCTGGCAGAATCTCAGTTTTACAAAAAAAAGGTCAACTTAATTGCTTACAGGCTTCAGAAATAATGGAAAGCTTAAAAGAAAGTGATATGGGGTTCTAGATCAAAAGGTCAGCCGAAGGTCTTTAAGTGCCTGTGAAAAGCTTCTGCTGTGACACACTCTGTGAGATGCAGATCGATTTACTTTAGGTACCTCATACTATGTTTGGATAATCAATGTTTTGACAACTCTGTACAGACTGCTTCTCCTCCCACTTGGGCCATTAAAGAGCTCAGAGACTACATAAATAGACTAGGTCCTTAGCAATAAATACCATGGTGGGACAAGTCTGACAGCCAACTGCTTCTGGTATAAACAAACACAGCTTTGAAAGGAATGGGAGATTGATTTGTTGATTCAGATTTACCTCTAGAACCATCTTTGACAGGAACTCGGATGTGACTGTAAGGGTACAGCTGGGTATATTGCTAACAGGGCTCAAAATCTGCCTATGTTTCTAACTAAGGTGATGACAATCTAAAATGCTGTGTCCTGTGGCAGAGAAACCAGGAAAACATTCTACCTATGAGCTCATTGTTCAGTTTCAGGGAAATATTTTAATTTTATTGAAGAAAAGCAAAACAATATAAGCTTGGTGCCATAATAAAAATCTCACTAACTCATTGTGAGCCATGATTTCTCATCATAGTGAAACAAGTTTCATTCTAGAGACCTAAATTCTGTGTGTGCACTTGTTGAACCTCTTCTACTATTAATATAATCTGAAAATTCAATTGAACAAAACCACAAGAATACAGCTGTTGCATCTACCTGTGTTCTCGACTCCCAGGAGGTATGTATGGAGCACAGCACAGGGAGAACAGACCTGGCATGTTGAGTCTGAGAGTAAGCCAACAAAGAACTAAGAGCTCATAAGGCAGAAGTTTTTCCTGCTAAAGCTTTGAAATCTCTATCAGTAGGAGCAGCTATTTAGGTCTCAGCTTAGTTAAGACTGCAAGAAAGGAGAGACTGAAGTTCAACCAACACCTTTTCAAGCTGAAAGTAAGCAGGATGGCTTAAGTTTTCCATATCCTACAAAATAATGTTTTAACAGACAGTGAGGTTAAAAATTGTTACCTACTGTTCATTACTTTACCTTGTAAGACCCAGTAAACATCACTACTTATTGCTAATTTTTCCAAAAGAGGTGCAATTGATGTGATATTGATTTTATATTGTGCAAGGGCTTCGTTGCTGCCATTGTGAATCTTGATAGACCACTGGAGAAAAAAAGAAATAAATTCAGAACTTGTATGTCTGAGGAGCCTTAATTAATGGATTCCTTTTCTCCATTTTTCAGTATTTCTATACAGCTAGATTTCTTTAGTTTTCTGTTCAAAAGTGCTAAAAAAATCTTTTATACCAAGCAGCTGTCCAGACAATTATATTCAATCACATAATCTAAATAGAGAGAATTTAACATTCAACTTATGTGTATAATTGACTTTTCATAAATTAAATGACACAAGATATTTTAATTCAAAGTCTCCTGACTTTATCCAACAATGAAGCAGCAAAGCCAGTCTCATTATTGAAAAATCTTGGCCAGTTCAGTCAAACCAACTCTAGAAAAACTTATCACAGCAAGAGATGCATGAAAACAAAACTTGATGGTGGTTCCAATATTGATCAAGTTCCAATATTTCCATCTGTTTTGCAGATATTCACAAAGGGAAAAAAACAAAACAAAACAAAACAAAAAACCAAACGAGCCATTTTAATTTCTGGTTTAATCTTCTATAAGAAATCCCTGGGAGAATGCTATAGCCACACAAGGATTCCTCCTAACTTTTGAAAATGATTTCTCACACTGTATGAAAAATGGATGCAGCATTTTTTTAAGTGTTACTGTATCTCTACTGACTTAGTAAAAACTAAAAAAAGCAAAACCAAAACAATTAGCCTAAACGTAGCAAACTCTATTTATCTCTATATAGCTACATAAAAATTTCATTGCAAGACAAGTACACTGATTAATGCACTTCCTGAAAACATTATTCAATATAAATTAATACTTCATGAAACCAAGCAACAAACAGCTGCTCTGAGAATTCACACTGGGAAAAAAGAGGCAGTTTCTCCCAGCAGCTAAATACTTACTTCTGAAACACCAACAGTATTTATCAGACAGTTAAAACAGCATGTTCCATACAACAGAAAGTCAGGAATTAAGAAGCAGAGAATGGTACTAACATTCCCAGAGAAGCTCCTTTTCCCAAAGTAAGAAGCAACTGACTTCTGTATGAACTGGGGTTCCTCCAGCCTATAAGACTTTACTTCTATTTATAAACTGTTATGCAGCTGACATCTTAGACATGTCCATACCAAAGTAGCATGACCAACCCAAGAGCTAAGTTAAAGGTAAATTTCAAAATGCAGCCAAGTCCAAGAGCACATACCAGTTTAATCTAGTGGCAGGTTACCTACCACACTAGTGGTCAGCTATGGTGAGGTTGCTGATGTGTCTGATTTTTGAAGCTTTTATTTTTTTGGAAGCCCCTTAAAAAAGGGGATGTTTACCTTTGTCCAACTCTAGATATCACACTAAATGTTTTATACAAATATACTAGTGTTAAAAAGAGCAAAGCCTCCTCTACATATTGCTAGTTTCTATCCCCTGCTGTCCACAAAAGGCAACAAGCTATGGCTAATGTATACATACGAGTAAAGGGAATTATTTAGCTAAGTGTCCTGTAGTTTTGCAACCTGACCTTCTGCATGCCAGAACACTATCCATATATAATAGCATGTATGAAATACACTGATTCATGCTAGTAATAAATGCCACAGTCTCAGACTGAGAAACTACATTCTAGGCTTACTACATTCCTAAAGCTCAAATATTTACATAGATCCTACAAAGGAAGGAAACTTAGGCAAAGTTCACCAAAAGGAAAAGGAGAACTTTTGATGCCTCATAAAATTGGTGGAGGTCTACATAAACACATGACCTCCTCTTAAAATTGAGGGAATTCATCCTTAGATGGGCATATCCAGAAGTTTCCAGATTAGTAGAGTGCCTCAGCTGTCTCAAAACGAAACTGCTTTTGTAGGATTTTTTTTTAAATACAACACATTTCCCCCCGCCTTTACATTTCAGCTGGTATGAAAATATATTAGCTAATTCTTTCCAAATTCCAATTCCCAAATATTTGAAAGTAAAGGACATTAAAGGTAGAAATAATGAAATAAGCACTTGTTTGACTTGACTTTGTTACTAGAACAGACTAATTAAAGGGGCCTGTTGAATTCCATCCCTGGAAGTTTTAAAAGATTGGTTGACTCTTGCCAAGTGCAACACAGGTAGAAATGTCCTGCCTGGTGCCAAACTGATGGGTTACGGCACCTCTTCTGGTACTTGTCAGCCCTGTTTCCTGTAATGTTGCAATGCACAGCAGTGGTGGAATCTTTCAGTGCAACAAGATTTCAGAACTCCAACCTCTTTAGTTGTTGAATTATAGGTGTAAAATTACAATTTTTACCCATATATATACAAGAAATGTGTGGTGAAAGAGACATCCCAGATCGAGCCACGCTCAAAAGTAGAATTCTGTGACTGAAAAAGGTGTATTAAAAATACACCTCAGTTAGCATGCAAATACTTTAAGTAAGCAAGTACTGTACATCACACAGCTATAATAAAGCATATCTGATATTCTAAAACTACTTTTTGGAACAGCAAATTTTCTGAGAATAGATATTTTACTAAAAACTGTGTTTAACAACTTGATCATGTAACCAACTTGAGAACATTGAAGTTATCCTACGAGAACTTCCTTCTTTACTAAAATCCCCTATATATGTATAACTTACCGTGGCAGCTCCTACTACAATTATATGAGGTTTTGCCACAGAACCCTAAGAAACAAACAAACAAAAAAAGGAATTAGTTTTAAAATATACTTAAATTATACTTACTATAAAGACTCATATCTTAATTAACGGTGACTCACTTGTCCACCAGGTAATGGCTACAAAAGAGTAGACTGCAGATATAGTACAGAGAACATACGCCTGATATATGCAAGATACCTGAATTTTCATGTAATAGAATCTACAAAAGTGAAGTATCAATAAGCACCTACAATCCTGATCAATTTAGCAGCATAAGTTCTCTTTAAAAGCTTCTCCTAAGGAGGTCAAGTAAACTGTAGATCACACTACTGAACTTTTTATCTCAGTCTCAGCATTCCCAGACACCTGTTAGAGCTGCTGCACTGACCATTGTCACCCCAGAGGTCTGACAGTTCTATGTAGGACAAGGACAAGGGCCAGTGTACTCAAACACAAGAGCACAAGGAAATAAACAGTCCCGACCACCTCAGTATCAGTTTTACCCTGGCACAGCAAGGAAAACCAGCAGCTCTCAATTTTTGTAGAAATCACAGGAAAAGAAAACCAAATGATAACTTCAGCTACCCTGATGGAAGGTGTTGTGCAAGAATGATCAACTGTGAGCTACTACTAAACAGCTCCAGGCTATTGAAAGGTCAACAAAGGAAGATACAAGAAAAAATTAGTTGCCAATCTGTAAATGTATTACTTGTTGTCAGAGTTACATACAGAATAACATGACAACCTGCATCATAACTGAAACACATAAAATAATTAGTATGCTAATTGAGGGAGATATTGAAAACAAATAAAATCAAAGAACTCTTGACTTTGCAAATTACCTTTGCCCTTCACTCTGAAACACTCAAATTAACAAATATATAAAATCATAGTATATCTTAGATTGGAATGGACCCACAAGGATCAAAATATTTGGTCATATAAAAGTGGAGTCATTGCAGCCACAGAGGAAGTAAAACATCAAACCAGACCGAAATTATTTTAGCTCTTAATAGCATTAATTAACCTGCTCCTAGGAAGTAGGGTTTTCTAGTTTGCTTAGGGGTTCTTATGGTCCAAGTGATACCATCCTTGGAAGACCAGGAGATACCCAGAAACATATACACCAGTAAACATCCCCTTTTCACTACTCTGAATTCAAAATATAGAGCTCTTAAAACAAACCTCAGTCCAAGATTTGATACGTTGCCTCATAGAGCCATTAACTTCTGGATACCACAGAAAATCCTGTAAAATAAAGGCAGTTACTCTGCAAGCTTAAAGGACAAGATCAGTCGTCTAAAACCAAAAAATGCAAGAAACCAAACTAATTGCCATCAATTCAACTGTAAAGGAAAAACATTTGGCTCAGAGTGTGTTTTCCTTAGAGTTAGCATAAAAAGCCTGACATCTTACTCCAGCATGGAAAACAGAAACCAAAAAAAACAAAAACAAAAAACCAAAAAAAACCCCAAAAACCAAAAAACCACAAAAAAACCAAAAACCCAAACAACAACAAAAAAAAGGGTGGGGGAGAAGAAACCCACAAAAGTTTTCCCTCATGAGAAACAAATTTTTATTTGTAGTTCAGTGGTTGGAATTTCACCAAGAAGGTAATTTTTTTACGTCTGCCAAATGGGATGTCCTTGCGTTTCTAATGCAATCCGGGATAAATCCAAAGTCACATCTATAACTTATTAGACATTGCTTTTTGCTCAGTTTTCCACATTTTTACCAGCAGGTTTTCTTAGTTCCAAAGCTTAACCTAACAATTTACCTTACAGCTTCATAAATTATCAGCTATTTAAATCTATAGTGACATGGCTATTAAACACATTACTCACCAGCACCAGGAGCAGTGCTCAACTTTCATTTAGAAGGACAGTCTAGACTAGTGCTTTTATGTCTCCCAGGGAAAGCCACGACTTCCTAGCGTTTAGTTACAGCACTATTGAACAGTGCTAAAAATACATGTTGAAAGGAAATGGCAGGGACTACACACGCAGAAACTATTGTGAGGAAACTTTGTAACAGAACACTGAAACGCTATCAGCAGAGAGGAAATCTCTATCTTCCACTCCTCTGGATTGGTACATTTTGGTATTTCACTTGAGTACTGTCAATTCATTATTTGGCTGTGGAACCTGTGAGCAATCACACAGTCCTCTGCAGTGGCTGAAGGACAGAAGAATTACTGTGATGACTGGAAAGGGCAAAATTAAACTCTGCACTTGTTCCCAGTAATTTTCTCTTTTGATGGTCAAGTATTTTCCACATTTGGATTATTGGGTCACAGCCAGTCTGAATATGGAAATTCAGCTACCATGCCAATAACGTCAAAGAGCAACACTGCATCAAAACAAGGAAGCAGCAGACTGGGAATATACTAACTACCAGACATGTCCCAAAAGCCCACACCTGCCATCTCAAATCTTGGTGGTAAAAGAGTTTTGAAGATGTGATCCTGTCAGGCTAGCCCAATGCAAATTACACTGCATCAACCTCTTCATCCTGCTTTGTGCTGTGTCCCATCTTTTCCAGCATTCACATAACCACATGATGAGCCACATCTGACCTGATCAAGAAGAAATCCTACAAAGTAACTTTTTGTCTGAATTGACTCCTGAAACAACCCACTCCACAGCTTAGCAGTGCTAGTTACAGCACAAACACAGGAATATACTGCAAAGGCCAACAGAGTAGGTGAGCACATGCCTAAATTGCCATGGCCTTACACCCTAAAATGTTATTCTGTACCCTGAATCTTAACCATGTACACAAACAAGTACTGAAAATCCACATTGAGACAACTCAGCAAACACACTGCTTCTTTGGTTTTGGTGAATAGAGAATGAGTTTTCTTCAGGGCATAAACAAATCCATGACTATCACAATCCCAGCACTGCTGACAGCTGTCTTGGGAAGCAAAGAAAGCTACTGAGGACAGCATTTTCATTGCCAGGGCAGAGCAGAACAGAGGCCTTCAGAAAAACTAGCCTCAAGTACTCTGCTTTCTTTTTTAAAAAATCCACATTATAATCAACATTGTGCTTAATTCTCATGCAAAAATAGTGGAAGGAATACTTGTTGGGACAGCATAGAAAACTCAACGGCAATTACAATTACCAATCCAAGGAAGAACCAGATACATATTTTTACAGCATGAAAAGAGCAAACTTCCTGGCAAAAGGTATGCTTGGAAAGGCCAAATTGTAAGATCTGACAAAAATTGTACACAGTTCCAGAGCTTATGCCCAAAACTAAGCCACAATACAAGTACTCCATGCCAAATTCTCTTAAAATATAGGTTGTTAAGATACACTCTGAAACATCTATGAAATATTTATAAAGAATGTTGATGGTCTTAACCTTCTTTTAACTTTTCAGCTCCAACAGCATTTTCAATTACATTATATGAAATAATAACATTATTATGGTTTGCAATTAACACTAGATAAAAACTTACCACTTTAATTGAAGCAGATTTATCTTCAAAAGGGATATTTCCATGCTGTCAAAAAAAACCCAAAACAAAACAATAAAAACAAAGTAAGAAAAACCTTCAGAATGAAAACAAAATATTTACACATCTATGCTAACTTGCTCTCACTCAATATTCATGTTCAGTGGAAAGGATTTTTCTTGTATAAACTTGTCAGTGTATTCACACAAAATATTTATGTTGCTTTCTTGATAAAACAAGCTACCAAAATAAACAGTTATTCTTCTCAGAAGCAATATGGCCAACAAAGTCTGAAATGCTTTCTGTTCACTGTTACAAAGGTATCAAACACTTATCCTAAATTTAGCCTCCCAACATAAGAAAAATTTACACCTTTTTCTCTTTCTTTTCTTACACTTTCCCCAGCCTTCCTTTTCTTCTGCCCATCTCCTTTACACAAAACAACCAACATAGTTTTAATTAAAGAAGAAAAAGATCTCAGGCAGAAATAAAATCTAGAATGCATTATTAAATTTTCTGAGTGAAAACTGTAAGAAACCAGACAGGAAGGAGTCAGATATGCATACACAATACTCCTTTAAAATTATTAAATATAGTATTCATTTGGCTCTGATCCTTAAGAACAAGCGTACTTTTCTTCAAACTGAGATCTTGATTTCAGTAACACTTTATAAAAAATACTCTCAACTCAAAATTCTGTCAAAAAAAATATCATCTCACCATTACTTTTGGGCAGCAAAAGTGACCTAACAAACTGACAAGGAAAACCAGAGTTCTTGGATCAATCAAACACCTTCTTTTGACAGATGGAAGTGACTGCGTGCTGCGGGCTGGACAAGCTGCCAGCTTGCACCTCTAAGTAACAGAATTACTAAATAATTGACAAATCTCATGTAGTGTTGAAAGTGAAAGGTGGCTTTTCTATCACATATGTACATCTATGAAGACGTGCCCAAGAAGTATCATACAGCAAAAGAAATCAGCATTCTGTTCAACAAACAATACACCTAAATCCTTTCTTCCTCCTTCCACCTGGCTGCAGTTTATATACTTCACTTTATAAAATTCAGACAGCTCTTCATCAGTGATCAAAAAGAAGGTAAGACCTGAAGCTATTTTTAGTTTCAGCTTCTAGTTAGACCTGGAAATCTGTCATTGCCCCAAGGATTTTTATGAACAGATTAGATCAGCAATTTAACTGACATTTTACATGACAAATTAGAAGGCACGAATTACTACTATTTAAAAACACACAAAGGAGCAATCATTTTCTCATCAAGAAGCCAAGTAGGAAGCATAAATTGCTGTGGGACAAGTCAGCTCCGTTGATTTATTCCCAGGCTGCCGCAAGCTTTCTCTTGAGCTTCCCAGTTCTCTTCTGAGATTCACAATTATCTCATCTGTACCCAAACAATTAGTTTGGTCTAATCTTGTTCTTCTTCAAGAAACCTTTCTGTGCTTCTCCTTTCATATGGCTAGGCCAGCAAACAGTATAATTTTCTTTTTTGAAGTTTAGATAAGTGGTATGAGGTAAATTGGGAAGAAAGAAACAAAAAAAATCAATCACCAAAACAAGGTATCTCACCTTAATTCCCTCTTCTTTGACTTGAGGATTTATCAGTTTTATGAATGAATAGAACAGCTGTCGAATTCTAGAATCTCCTATAAACACAACATGTTTGTCTATGAGGCAATTTTTTGCTTCACTGTAAAATAAAACAGCAACAGTAATGTTACAGAAAATATGTATCCTAGAAAGAAGTATTCTGAAAATCTATAGAGCTATATAGATAATTCTAAACATTATATCCAGCTCTAAGGCATGACAAATTATTTTAAACATGATGAATTACAAACAGTTTATTGCAATTTGCATAGAATTGAAAATGAACTCTCATGCTAATGGGATTAAGCAAACAACTAAGCAGGTTTTCCTGTTATGTGTGCTACAAATACAGTAGTTTCAAAATGGTAATATATAGCACAAGTCTAAAAATAAAAAAGTTCTCTTATGAGGAAGTGAAAAAATTGATTGGTAATTTTATTTGGGATATTTTTACTTGCAATTTGACACGTCAGGTCAGCAATCTGTGGTTGCTGCCTTGTGGCTCTCCATAACTTCTGCCAGTACCTCCATCACCAACGTTTATTTGGTTTTTTATACAGAAATACAACTATGGTAAACACTGTAGACACACAGATAAAGTATTTGGAAAAGACTTCTTTCTGATAAGTGTTGTATATTTTTGAAAGCCTAGAGAATCAGATATAAAGTGAACAATAGATGACACTGCAATTACTACAGCTGCAGTCAAACAATGACTCTTCTTTCCACATGAAGAGAAGACGTGAGTTTCCTTACCTATTTTTATACTTATGCATCATACAACTGTGAGGTTGCCATACTTTTTCTCCAAGAAATCTCCCACTGGACAGAAGATACTCACATGTGTCACCACCTTTAAAACGTTATATTAAGATTAGAATTCAGAGATATGAAATGTAAAACACAGCCCTGTTTCTATTATAAAAAGTAATTTGACAACATCTGAAAAACAGAAATTGAAATAATCAACAGCAGTAAACAAATTTAACTGATTGTAAATACATCTTGCACAAGTTTCTGCAAGTTGCCTTCTCACTCATTATATAATACTGTTCTGTAAATTCCATCCCATCCACAAAATTTTAGTGATCCTACTTCTGCTGTCAAAAAGATGTTGTGACTTGGAATGGCATTTCCTTTAAAAGACACCAATCCCCTCTGTTATCTACTATCCAGAATACACTAATATAAAATTAAAGAATACAACTGTTGAGTAAAATACTCTTCTACACAGAATCACCATGCACAGAATCTTGGATAGAACACAAAACTCTACACAAGGTTTGCAAGACAGTCTGTTACATCTCCCTGTTTAAGACATGTGGTCATGTGCTCACCTTAGAACAGATGATATGGGTTACTACACACAAAAAACCCCAACAAAACAAACCAAACCCTCAAATATTTACACATCTATTTGCTGATCATTCCGAACTGCATTTATCTTTTGCAGTGAATAAGTTTCATGCTAATTAAGATTAATCACTTTACAGGTGCTGATGTTCCAGGTCATGTTAAATTTCAAACATTTCAGTTATGAAATCAGTGACTGTTATCTCCCCAATGCCATGTCAGATTCTTCTGCTTAATAACGGAACACAACAGAACGCCATTCACTGCAAGAGAAGTTGCTCTCCAACATTTTTGTCATACTTGGCATTTCCAAGCACTGACAAAGAGGGAAATTGTTGTGAATTAAATGGTAGGGACATGTCCTAGCTTGTGCAGAAACAATGTACCACTGCCCATACCTAACACTTTCTATGAAACCTTCACTTCATTAAGCTCAACTCATACTTTGGTTTTCAAGCGACACAATTTCCCTGATTCTCAAACTTGCAAACTCATGTGAACTATCATTTCAAGTAAGTTGCATAAAAAATGAAATTGTCAAAAATAATTTAAAAAACTATCTAATCAAAAGCAACATGAGTTTGATAATGAGGTAGCTTAGAGTTATTACTGATATGAAGTCCTCCACTTTGCAGATGATGACAATTAGGAGATGTATCAACATGATGTAAGAGCGAACATTGTAAAAGAATATCCACAACTAATCAGATTCCCTCTGACATCCATTAACTTGCTGAGAAAGATGTGTAAGAAAATTAGGGCAGTTATTCATGGTCAGACCAATGGTCAGTCCAGCCTGGTATTCCACCTTCAACAGGGGCCAAAAGCAGATGCTCAGAGATGAATAAGAAGAGGGCAAATAAACATTATGTTCTTGCCTAATATTCTCCCAACTACGTTCATTCCAAGGACTTACTGAAATGGACATGCAGTCTTCATGTTCTTAGCACCCACAGAATCCTTCTAGAGTGTTCTATATCCATAGCTGATGCTTGAAGAATTATTTGCCTTTATTTGAAATATGGTTTCTACTAGATTTACTTGGGGCACTCCCTGGTTCTTCCGCAGGACAAGACAGTTTGGACTTATGCCTGTCATGATTTGTAGACCACTATCACTTCTCTCTCAATCAAGTTTTCAAGACTGGAGGGTGTCCTTATACTGAGGCCAGGACCTAAGCTCGGTACCTCTGTACTGCATGGCACTCCCACTACAATAATTGCCCATAAATAGATCAATCCCTCATCCTACAGTACCTCCACTGAAGTAACATTTCAAACACGACACATTGTATACATTTCAAACATAGAGACAATATTTCATGTCAAGGGGTTATGCCTTCTTCCCCAAATCCAGGTACTTATTATCTTACTATTGCCCTGAGCAGTATCAGAAAGGTCCTGAAACTCATTTGGGCCATTACTGATATTTGGTATCTTCCTTTAGACATAATAGCATAAATTAAGGGGAGAAGATGAGGCAGGGGAATAAAACAAAACTGAAACAGCAGCCAAGAAAGTAAAGTGGAGGTTACAGACCAGACAGTGCCGCCAGAAGTGCTCAACTCTGGCTTTAGCAGGTGCAATAGCAGCCAAAGAACTATGTTCATTTTAATACATCACAGCTTCTTCTTAACCATCAATGAGATCTTAAAACAAACAAACAACCAAAAACCCAACCAAAAAAACCAACCCAAAACCTAAGAAAAAGAATTTCAAGTGCCACTGTATGTACAAAACACAGACCATTCTTTTAAAACTCTTTCTTGGTGTAAATTACCCTTCCAACACATTAACTTTTATGCTCACTTAGATACCCACTATAATTATACAAAATGTATAATTTTTTCTGAATTTTATTATGCTCATTATTCTAATTTATCATTCCTCAAAATTGTGGTTATTCCATTGAAATTGTGACATCTCAAAATCTTCATTCAACACCAGAGCAGACTAAGTTTCATAAAGCTTTGTCTAAAATGCATACTCTCAAAGAGCTGGAAATTCAAGTGTTCTCTATTATTCAAAGTAAAAAATGTTGTTTTAAACAGAGTCCACTACTGTTGATTTTAAGAATGAAAAATTTTAAATAAATTCTTATTTCCAAAAAGGTTTAGGACTGTACCTCTGAATTATAACAACTGAAAAACACAAAGCACTAACTTCACTGGATAGTATGCAAACATTCAACCCACTGAACTCTTCACAAATTAAAGAGTCTTTACCTTCTCTTTATTCACATTCTTTTGCAAAAAAATGTAGGTAACCCCTAAATACAATAGTCTTCCTGAACATAAATCAGACCTTCCACAACCCCAGTTCAGCATTTTTTCACACAAGTAAATTTTATACAGGCAAGTTTGACTAGTTAGTACACTGGGCTGCTCCTATCTGTACCACGTAGTTGCATGGCTGTGGCCAAACTTAGCTAAAACCTTTAGATTTAATGACAATCAGACAAAAGGGAAAATATAAAAGCACAACAAACACAGCAATCCCTTACGTGACATGGCCTGGCTTTCACAGCCTGGCAACTTTGAAGCTGTTTGCAGCCCTATCTCACACACCCTCTGGGAACCAGAATAACACTTTTGGGGATATTTTTGATAAAAAAAAAATCTTGGTGTGAAATGTCTTATGTGTAAAAGAAAGTGCTTTCTTTCTATCATTTCAAATGTATTACCTAATTTCATTTGTCAGTTGATACTTTTTGTGCTATGGCACAGTAACAATCAATTTACCTTCCCCCAATAATTCCTAACATTTGAGATCATTAAGAAGTTACTAAGTTTCTGTCCAGGCTACAGAATTTTATTCAAGTTCATTATTTCTCATAGAGAAGCTGTTTTATTCTTCTGCTATTTGTGTTGCTCTTTTGTACACACTTTACAAGTTCTATTATACCACTACTAAGAGTGGGTGACCAACACCACTGAGAATAAGTGAGGTGCCAGTGAGCTTTAGCTGTGCACTATCAGTGAAAACCTCTGATTTTTTTATTACTAGTCAGAAGTACTGTGGCATTTGCTGAATTTGAATGCTTGATATCACTGCAGGTTGCAGAATGATCTCTTCGATAAAAGCACCTCCGCTTTTATCTATCCTAAAAATTCCTCTGCTGTAATTTTTCCACCTTCCTTTTCTAAACTTCTCTTCTGAACATTTTATGTGCATAGAAGCCCAAATGGGTGAATCTGTTTTCACTGTGACTCCATGTCCTCTTACGTTTTAAACACTTATGGGAAAACCTTTCTTTTTCCCTTTAATTGCTTCAAGAAACTAAAAGCCTTAGGTGAAAAAACTTGAAAGGTTTGTAACAATTCATACTGACCATGTCAATTCACATAAAGGGCAGCAGATTCTCACCAATTTCCAGTCTAAGACTCACCTCCTCATTAATCTCCCAGGATATACTGAAATTATGCATATTTTATTTTCCTTTTAACCTGCTTGATACGTCAGCCCCCGTTTGCTTAGTCTTGCAATCCCTCTTTAAAAATTTGCCATCCTCCTCCTGTCTAGTTTTGTGACTCTCTTGTGCCTTAAGGAACACTGCACAACAGACAAGTTCAATTACCTCGTGCTTGAGCTACGCAAGAATTCAGTAAATGCTTCCAAGTCTTCTAATTTAATACTAGTCAGTTTATCAGACTTACTGACATGCCAGCTAGAGGGTGAATCTAGGGAATCGTACACATAAAGATCCCTACCCCTTTTCCCATTTCCACAATGAACTCCCTCAGCCTCGTCTCCCATGAACGCTGGCAGCCAACTGTTAGAACACGACACCAGCTGTGCTACAACAACACAGAGCCGCGGTCATCTCTCTGGAGATCAACTTTTTGATTTACCCACAAAAACACACCACATTTTTTAGCGTGACACAGAAACAAGTAAATATTTCCCTCAGCAGCTCCATTTGCATGTATGGATCATGCCAAGATTCTCTGCTTCAGGGCCAAAACAACCCTAGCGAGGAGGACCGAGCACAGCTCCCAGCGCCCCGTAACCGAGGTGCGCCCGTGCGCAGCCCGTCACAGCCACAGCTCCGCTCGCTCGGTCCCCAGAGCTTGTCCACGGTCACTGACAACACGTGAAACCAAAGCTCTTTACTTCGCTTCATCCACCAAAGCGGCTGGTTTCGTTATGTTTGAGGCGATGGTTCAAACAGTGAAACTATGGATATCAAATCTCGTACCAATTAAGACTTTTAACTACTAATTGCCAGGTAATTAGCCATTGATCATGCCGTACGGAAACAAGCGATATGAAAAAACACCCCCTCTACCCCTGCAGTTTCACCTGCCGCAGGCCGGGCCCCGGGAGCTGCGGCGCGCTCTCAGTGCAAAGACCGCATCGCCACAGCTCGGCCGGCCTCGCTCGCCCCCCTCACTCCGCGGGGCCTCGCCCGAACGGCGGAGCCTGCGTCGACCCCCAGGCCGGGCCCGTCGGCACTGTCCCCCAGGGTCGCGTCCCTT
>VXBB01017676.1:248016-262106 GCA_013399915.1 Illadopsis cleaveri | reverse complement strand
CTGTTGCCGTCCCTGCCGCCGCGGCCGAGAGCAGCCCCACACGCCGCGGCCCACGGGGCGGAGCTGCGCCCCTCTCCTGGCGCCGCCGCTTCCCCTCGGCCGCCAGCGGGCGGCCCCAGCGTTCGCCTCCCCGCCCCGCGGCGCCGTGGGGATGCGGTGGCTCCCGGTGAATTCAACGGGATCCCACCGCGCTGGAGCCCAGCCCCGCAGCTGAGGGGGCGGCGGCGAGGCGGAGACCCCCTGAGGCCTGTGCTTCGTGAATGAGGAGCTGGGCGAGGGTCTGTGCCGCACACGGTCCGTAACGGGCACTGGGCAGTGAGAACTTCGTTCCAAATAATGCGATTTTTAAACCTTTGTCACTCTTCTGTTGGCAAGGAAATGGTCATTCCAGGCTGGGAGACGTTCACTCCCTCTGAACGCAGGTAACAGTACAAGAAGGCTGACATACTCACAGAATCATAGAATCAGCTAGGTTGGAAAAGACTCCTGGGATCATCGAGTCCCACCTGTGACCGAACACCACCATGCCAACTGGACCATGTCACTAAGTTTAAGGAAAGACATGCAGTCTTACCTTAAACACCTCCAGAGATAGTGACTCCACCACCTCCCGGGCAGCCCATAACCACCTTTTCTCTGAAGAAATTCTTCCCAGTGTTCAACCTAAATCTACTGTGGTGCATCTTGAGACTGTGTCCTCTCACCCTGTGGCTATTTGCCTGGGAGAAGAGGCCGACCCCAACAGATTTACCTTGGTTTAGGGGATGCATGAAATGATAGCTGGAATCAAACCTTGCTAAGATTTACAAAAGGGAAATTCTGCTCCTCCACAAGCAGCTACCTGAGTTGGGCAGGAAATTTGGGCTCCTAATCCAGTCCTTCATCAGTGGTGGGGCTGCGGAGCTGCCACCAAACCTGGCAGGCCCGGAGCAGGGCAGGCTGTCACGGGAAGGACATTTCCACAAAATAAAGTAGCCAGATATAAACTGTAGAAACAAATTTAAAACTTAGAAAATGTGTGCGGTATGTAGTCACATATTGTAATGTACGTACAAAATTTGAGTTGTAAGTATTATTCTGATATGCTGTTACTATATATTCAATGTATATCCCCTTTCTATCCAACCAATGTCTTTACTATCTGCCAACATATAATCTATGCTTCTTTTCTATTCAAGTCTGTCTGTTGATTCATTCACTTTTTCAGTATTCTTTTTAAATAATGAAAACACTAAAGTGCTCAGGTTTATTCTCTCAGGGAAAGAGAGAGAAAAATGGTACTAAGTATATAGTTGGGTATTTACTTCATTATGTTTTTCCAGAAAAACCCCAACAAAACCAAAGTAAAACAATGCCAACAACAAAAATCCAAACAAACCACACCTCCTTACCCTCCCATTCTGGTTGTAGTAGGGATTCTTTTACTCCATAAATGAAAAATTCTCATTGATGCATTATTTTTTCTCATGCCTCATTCAAAAAGCCAAGAATTTTTAAAGCCACCTTACTGTAAACAAACTTTATTATTTGCTAAAATATTCCTGTCAGTGCTTCAGTTTCTTTGTCTTCATTTCATATGCATTTTACACTTAAGCAACTTAAACACTTCTTAACATATTCTCTTGGTAGAATATTTTGTACCTTTTTGCATTGTTGCTCAGTAATGGTTCTTTGCAGTCTTATGAAATATATCTTCCATGCAGTCATTGAGGACCACAGATACTCTTCTTCATCTGTTTATATAACATTTGTTCATGAACAAATGAGACTTTTCATCCATCCAAAACATATTTACTTCAGCCTCTCTCATTCTGCAATGTAACTATGTTAAGTTTGAGGACTATATGGGAAGTCTGCAAGGTGCATTTATGACCATGAGTACAGCTCCTCAAAACTTCCCCAGATTACTGCTGTTACTATAAGCAGTGTAGATGCAGAAAGCATGGGGTTCTGCCAGAGCTTCTGGGGTGTTGACTCAGCTCCTCAGTTAGGGTGGCTACAATGCTTAAGCAGGGAAATTTAGCTTATTATTTTATTCTCAAAATCAAAAAACGAATTCAAAACTCCACAATTAGGTTGTCTCTCTGGAGAATTGCAGGGATTTTCAACTAAACAATCCTCTTTCTCTGAAAGAGCAGCAGGAACTAAAATGCTATCAAAACAGCCATACTTCTGTTTATAGATATCTCAGAAAATACAACCCTCAGAAATAGTAATTCTGTCCTGCAGCTTTGGAGGGCTTTCAGGTCTGCTGCCTGCTGCTGGAGGTCCCTTGGCATTCCTCACTTGCCATGAAGACCTAACACTGGTCTTCAGTAATGCCTGAAAACTCCATGTGTGGATTTCAACTGTATTATTTTAGGACTGTACAAATACACCCTGATACTGTTGCAGGTTGAGTATCTTAATTAAGATAATCCCCCTGTGTATATTAAATTTTTATATGGATGTTTTTGCTTCCTTGCTTCTTTGGAGTTATTGCTTAAGTGTTCGATACTTGAGATCTCCTTCATTCAGTCAGAAGCTTTTGGCTGAGGTGCTGTGAGTTAGGAAGTGGTTTCCATGCGTGTGGTCTCATTTCTAACAGGTTCCTCCCTGTTTTTCCTAAGCTAATTGAATTTGGCATCATGACATATACCTAAGTAATTCACACCAAAACCACTCTATGTAAAAGGCCTAATAGAAAATGTTTATTAGGGATTGCTAAGTACTCTATGAAACCAACTCCAGACATGAACTATTACTAGCTAGAAGCAGCTTTGTAAATTGTGTACCTACTTTATTTTCCTGTCTGCTGGTCAACTTAGTGTGCTGGAAGTAAACCAGAAGTCTGCTAGCTCTTCTGATCAGTCAAGCTTCAGCTTTTGGTTTGCAAATGCTACAGCTTCCTGTTGGTTTTCTGCTTGCTCTGCTGGAAGCATTAAGGGCCATCAGTGGGAGAGGAACACTTAGAGCAGCCACAGAGAGAAGACCCAGAGAAGAGAAAAGTGTTCCCTTTGAGAGGCAGTGGAGATGTGACACTGCTGTGCATATGGGACAATGTCTATGAATATTAAAAGTAAAATGCCTCTGGAAGAATTTCACATTTGTTTTTTCTGCAGGTGTAGCCTTGGGTTAACTGGATTAATTATTTTCATAAGAGGCTATGGTGTTTTATGTGTGTCACTAATGACTGATGCTGTCATTACTGTGATGTTTGACAGCTCTGTTTCCTCTATGAGTCAATTTAATAACAGTCAGGAATGCAGAGGTTCATCCCACCTAATTCCACTCACTCACAGAGAACTGTAGAACTGAGAGAGCAAGTAAGGTGGTAATTTACTTGTGAGTTAGAATAAGGTGAATGACTTACCGTGAAGAATGGTGACTTTCTGTTCAATTTAGAAAATAAATTCAAATTGGACAAATGTCATTTACACAGGTATAATTTAGATGAGGTAATTCTTCTTTTAATGCTTCCTGACTTTGCTTGGCAAGGCTCAGCATAAATGGAAGGAGAACTTTGTGCCATGGGTCAAACCTGGCATGCACATATGAGTTTGCTGATAAACTGATTTTGCAGGGGATGTCCGTTCTCCTGTTTTCAGCATTAGAGTCATGTGTGGCTTCTCAAGTTGGAGCTACTGTCCTCAGGCAAAGGCACAATGTAATCACAAGGACAGGGAGCATGTAAGAAGATAAAGTGGCTACTGTAGTATAAAGTCATATGTAACAGAGAGCTGATATTTAAATATTCTCAGTCAGAAGAATAGTAGGGCATTCTCATGGGATCTTTTTCCCTTTGAGTTTGTGTATGCTTATGGGAGTGTAAATAATTTTTTACAAGTATATATAGCAAGGAATATAAGCACTAGAGCTAGGAAATAAAATATCACTTACCTCTAATCTCGGGGAAAGATTTTCCATAAGGAAAATGATTATATGTTCATAAGGAACATACTGTTTGTTATATAATAAAATATTCCCTACATTAACTTACAGGTTAAGTGTTGACTAATTAATTAGTAGCATCTGCCATACCCCAAACCATATTCACTTCTTAATTTAAATGGTGCAGCACTGACAGATTGCTCTGGTCAAATTGTAATTCCAGAAATAAAGTTATATTTCCGATGGATTCCTGGGCGATGTAGTATTTTCAGTTATACAGCTTTTGCCTGGGCAGCTTTTGGGTACCTGCCAAATGATGGCATCAGACATTTTACTTGCTAGGTTTTCAGCCTCATAATGATAATCAATTTTCCCCTGAGAATCAAGTTTCCATGTGGCGTGTGTATACATGGTAGCCACCTATTGCAAATATTTGATTGCATTAATGAAGAGGGAGTACAAAGTGTAAGAAGTCTTTTTCTTAGTGGACTCGTTCAATCAAGCAGTGTAGCCTCAGTACTGAATTTGTAGCCAAATGCTGAAACAAATATGCCCTCAAACCTTTAAGATCCTGAAAATTCTATCAGAAATGACTGCTTTTACAGATTTCTAATATTGTAACAGTTATACAAATGGTTTCTCAGTAGTTTGTACTAAAATCAGACTGATATTAAGTGAAGTAATTATGAAGCCATACATACAAAGGCCATATTTAGCTTTATCACTAAGAGATAAATACATCCGCTGTTCTATCACATGAGGCTTAGTAGTGTTTTCATTTCAGGATTCTGTGTGTCTGAAACAAAGATGGATCAGATGAAGACAGGGAAGGGAAATGGGCAGATAGAAAGTATTTAAGTCATCTGTCCCCTTTCATTAAGGACAGTCAAGGGGCCGCACCTTTCTGCATCATGGGGTGTGCCATTGCTGTGCAGCTACACAGTCCTGAGCTCACTAATACAATTTATTTTTCTTTCAGCTGCTTGCATTTTTATCCTCAAAGCTTTGTGTCCATCAAAGTGATGGGTTAATAATGTTTGATTTAGATGAGTTTTTGGTTATGCAGGTGTAAGCTTTTTATATTTTCCTCCCTCTCTTTTGTTGACTTCTGGTTGAGGAAAAATGGCAGTCACTGTTAGTTCCTTGTCTAATTGAGTTATTCTTTTTTCATTAACACTTTGTATCATATTGTTCCTTTTTCTGGTCCTCCTTTGTTCTTCCTGTTGTGCCTTCTTAAAATTCAGATTTCTTTATTTTTAAAGGGCAGCCTTTGGAAGCCTACACTGTCACAGTCCAAGCTTTGCTGTGTTTGTGTGGCACTATAATATTGTGCAGCATATATTCCTTCTGGCTGCAAGCAATACAGATGCTGTGTGATGATCGTGTTCTCTTAACATCTCTGCACTATATCCCTGCTACTTGAAATCAATGTTTTTAGGAACATAAATTTATTTGGGGTAGAAAAATTATTTTTTCTTGTGAAGATTCCAATGCCAAGGGAGTCTCTGTGGCGCAATCGGTTAGCGCGTTCGGCTGTTAACCGAAAGGTTGGTGGTTCGAGCCCACCCAGGGACGTGTCTTTCCTTTTCTTCTGCCATGGCAAGGGTTGGAACCAGGTGACCTTAAGGTGCCTTCCAAACCTAGCCATTCTATGAAATTTTAGAAATTTGGAATTCTCAGTTTGGCTTCAGGTTCACTGAATCCCTAGTTTGCTGAAGAATTATCAATGGATTAGCAGAATAAAATATTTCCATGCATCATTATTTAAAAATGAAATTGCATAGAAATAGTTTCATTTTAGCAGAATATTGCAACATTCCCTATTCTGTCATATTTGTCTGTCTCTATGGTACTCTTATGTTGCTTGTGAGCTCTAAAGGATCTGTGTTATTTTATGATGTTGAAATGTAAACATATATACATATACACAAAATATCAACATGGGCTAATGTGCGCCTCAAGCTTAGCAAATATTTGTCATTTAGGAATTAACAGGTAGCTGAATAGTTATACCAGTTCCAGCAATTTTGTGTACGAGCCTGGTGAGTTGGAATCTACAGGGGAGCTATTGTATTTTGCTTCTGGCAATAAATCTCCTGCGCATAGCACACTTTCAAAATTGCTCAGATGACTGGCAGGTAGATCTATTTCTTTGATATGTTGTTTTTTCTTATGCTTTAAAAATACTTGAACTGAAAAGTTTAACTAACAGTGTATGGCTTTCTCTAAAGCATAAAACCAGAACAAATCCATATGCAGTGAAATACCTGGGGCCCATTATCCTTCAGCCATATTCTTGTGGACTCTTTTTCAGGAGCTGTTGTGATAGAACAAGGATTAATGGATATAAATTGAAAGAGGGAGAATTTAGGTTAGATATTAGATTAAATTTGATTAAATTTTTTTACTCTGAGGGTAGTTAGACAATGGAACAGGTTGCTCAGGAAGATTGTGGGTACCCCAACTCCGGCCACGTTCAAAGCCAGGTTGCATAAGGCCTTGAGTATTCTGGTCTAGTGGGAGTTGCCTCTGCCAGGGGTGGTCAAGACTAGATGAACTTTAAGGTCCATTCCTACCCCTTTAAAGTTCAATGATTCTATGATTCTATTTTATGAGCCTACTCTTTTCTCACAGACCTCTCTTTCTACAGACCTGTTCTTATGGTGCGTGCAAAGCAATTTGGAAATGGAAAATGAATCCCAGTTGGTTTTCAACACACTAGATCCATATCATGTCAGACAGTGAATTTAAAATTTATATTTTTTTACAAGTCACGCTGTCCTAAATTTCAGAGTTTCAGGTTGTAAAAGGCCATGAGTTCAACCAAAAAGTCTATTAAACTTCATAAGCATACTAAGCAACAATGAAGGAGTCAGTAGAAATCAATGCAAGTAGTGTCCACAGTGTGTCTGGGCAATGGTTTTCATGTGAGTGGAAAAGAGATAAAGGAGTTGTTCATACAAAGCCCACAGAAAACAGCTACTGATTTGTTGCTGGAAATGAAATATGAAATTTCTATTGTTGTGGAAATATGAAATTTCCACAGTATTTATGTAGAGTTAACACAGAGAATTAATTTTTAGACTAAGCTTCTGCAGCAGAGAATAAGTAGCATGTAAGAACATTACTATGGACCTAGAAAGAAGGTATGACAGAAACTCAGTTAATTGATAGGTCAGTCCTTGGCCCATAATTTTATTAGCAGAGTGTCACACCTGGAATGGATACACAAGTCTTATTACAACAAAGAGATCTATAAGGTCTTGATGTACAGACAACAGTAAAAGCTATGGAGATGGTAATATCATTGTATATAGGGCCAGCGAAACACTGCCTTAAAAATGAACAAAGTATTAAAAGCAGTGTTGTTTACTCCTGGATGTGCTTGTCAAAATACATATTTAATGGTTAACTTGCAGAAGGGAGGTGAGTGATGTAGCTCCTGAATCTCCAGGAGAGTCAAAATGCTCATACTCCCAAAGCAGCTGAGGGCATTGCAGCACTGGAGGAGGGAGATGAAATGCAGGTTCCTCTCACCTGGAGCCAGACAAGGACATTGTCATCTGTAGGCACAAACGACCAGCTCCTCTTGCACAGGGTTAATTCTTAACCTTAACTCTTAATCTCTCCAGAAAATTGGAGACTACTAACTAAAAGAATAGCTTCAAAAGTTATAGGAACTCTATGAAACAAAATATTTGAAACGGTACTCCAGAATGACATATGGAACTGAAAAAGTTCAAAGGACCTCTTGTATTTGTCTGTATCTATTGTACCTATCTTGTATCTCTTATACCTATATGTGGATTAAAGTAGATGAGAGAAATGAAGTAAAACTGTAATTTTACTCTTTGTCTACTGTGAGGCAGATGCTCTTCATGGATGTGGTTTGATCTCTTTGCTCTTCCTGAGAAGAATAGGCAGGGGTCCTTTGGATCTCATTGCAGAAGCTGGGGAACCAATTATTTTGGCAATGGACAGCTTCTGTAGGAATTGAAATTTTAGCTTCTGTAGGAATTGAAATTTTAGGTGACTGCGGTAAAGCAAATGTGGTATAGAGGCAGGTACAGACAGCCATAATAGCAATGGATGTGCTTTTGAATTGAGGAATTAGTCTTATTCCCTGTTAAATGCTGAAAGATGAAAATAAATGAGAAGGTAGCTCATTATTAACTAGAAACAGTAATGAAAAGCATTTTCCCAAATTAAGTTAGGCTGTGTTTGGGTGATTCCTCTTCTCACAAAGTCTAGGCACTGTTGTAGAGAATATACTGGGATATACTGGGAGCAGAGCCTACACCTTGAGATGTTAAATACCTTAACCAAAAAGTAGTGGTAAATCCCTTCAGATAAAATTGCCCAGATAAACTTAGAGTTGTTATGGAAGAAGGATTTCATGAAGAAAAGCCCCTGTCCTTTACACCACTATGTAGAGAAGATAATTTCAGGTTCACAGAACCTGATAAGTGAAACAGTAAATTTAATTATTGTCTTTTTTTGTACCCTGAGTAAGCCTGCAGTTTGCTGCCGAGGGCTTTCCTGTTTGGATGAGTGTTCTTCTCATATGTTAGTGCACATTTAGGATGAGTTCTGATGCTGATGTTTTGAACAAATAGCCTATAGAATAGTCTTGGCACGGAAGATTTTGACAGCAACAACGCTGAGATTAGCTCAGTTGCTTAGAGCATGGTGCCAATAACACCACAGTTGTGGGTTTGATACCTCTGTGGGGCATTTACTTAAGAGCTGGACTAGATGATTCTTGTAGATCCCTTCCAACTCAGAATATTTTATGATTCTGTGAATGACAGTGAATTTGGGAATAAAAGCCCTAGAAAGTGTTCATGGACCGGTAATTAGGGTGTGAGTCAGTAGGTGGTGCACAGCACCTATGAAAATGCTGGAGAACTGCTCTACTGTTTCACTGTCTCTTCAGATTTGGCATTTGGGAAAAGTTTCATTTCACCTGAAGGTCCAATTTCTGTAGCTTGAACACAGTAAGATATTGATAATAATTACTAGATTTTAATATATATATTTCAAATACTTGTGTTCAAAATAATATTCAAATAATGTATTTGTTTGTTTTGATAATTATATTTGCCTTAATGAGAATCATCATTTCCTGAGTAGCTGGAGTGTATACATAAGCATGGATTCATGTGTAGAAAATTTTGCTCATGTAACATCCAACCACATGTTTTCCAGGAAAGGACAAATGTATTCCAGCCTTAGAATATAGACATACAGTAATTTCTTTGTTTCTGCACTGTAGATTGCATTCATTATGCATCTGAGATTCATGGGGGAGCCCTATAGAAAAACTGGATTTCTAATGAGCTCAGAATGAGGCATGAGTAAAGCTAAATGAAATAGGGGTTACTTCTGTTTGCATGTCTAATAGCTTTATTTAAGCTTGCTAATATCTCATTAGCATTGATTCTAATACTGTAAAACACTGCATCAAAAGGGTGGTAGGAAGCCATATTCTAGAAGATCCTGTCTGAAACCAGTACAAGAAAGCTAATCAAAATTCATGTCAAAAGCTTTGACTTAAACCTGAGGGGTGGAAGTGTAGATACGTTGTCTGTTAATGTTGTTTTGTCACTCACCTGTATTAAAGGATATTTGTCTGTAGCACAGTACTCGTATTTTAGACTGACAAACGCAGATCCTGAAGATAATTGGCAGTGGCTTGTGTTTCTCCCTATGGGGCTGTACAACTGCCCCTTCGAGAACTGTGCCACATGGTTTGAGTTTCTTTTTGCTCCATGTTGGTTCCATTGATGGTGTTCTTCTTGCCTCTAGTTTTTACTTACTTAGTCCATATTAATGCAAAAGCACATGCTACAGAGAGCCCAATGTGCTGCCAGCTGAGCCTGCTGCAACAGGAAACTGTGCATGGATACAAAAAGGAGTATTTGTACTGGAGACATCAAAAGTCAGCTTAGATACAATTTGAAGCACATGACAGGAGCCTTTTAATCTCTGTCCATCTCCTGGGGGGATGGTGTAAGAGAAGCTGATACACAGAACATATCTATTGATCACACAGGTGAGGGACATCAGTCCGACAGATTCCAGGGAGGAAAATGGTCTGAATGCTGCAGTACTTTGGTTTGCACAATTGTATCACAACTGAGCACTAAATGTCAATTCTCTCTACCCAGCTTTACAGAGCTTCCCCAGCAATTCTGTTCTGGCACAGTACAGCCAGGGCTTGCTTCAAACTTTGCCTTTCATTTAGTTACTGCAGCTCTTTTCCTTTCCTTTCAAGATTCTTCCTTGTTACAAATGTAAACTTTAATCTATTGTTTTAGCTAATTTATGCTAATGCTCTAGATATATTGCTGCTGATAATGAAATTCTTCAAAGATAATGCTTATAGGGAGGCAGAACACTCCCAAAAATAATTAATATCACTTTGCCATAAGTTTTTCAACGTCTTATATTCCCAAAACTAGACAATATTAAGGCTCTCTGCCCTGTCTGCTATTTATCTCTCATTATCAGCTACGATCTTTGAAAAACAGTTTCTTCAATATTGTATGTAACATAAGTTAAATACTTGATCATGCAAAAAGTTCTGATAAGCTGAAATCCTGCAAAGCATACTGAATATCCTTCCAGTGCTAATGAGGCTGGAATTTGTGAGGTAACCACTATGTAATTTTCCAGGCTTAATTTCCAAATGTGGCTGCTTTTGGAGCAAAGATCTGGAAACACATAATTTGGATGTTATCAGCGAGCTGATAGAAAGAAAGTGTTCTCTCTACCTAGGAGGACATGCAATGGAATAGATCACAGACAGTAAAGGAGAAATCAGATGACAAAAGGAGACAGTGTTTGCTAGGTGTAGTTTCCTTTCTAAACTCAAGTATCCCTTTAACTGTGGTATGGAGATTTTTTACCCCCAGGCAATAAAGGTCCACCTCCCTATCCAAGCAATAACCTTTGCATACCTTCTAATTAATTGCATAACCTGAGGGATGAAATATTAGCTTTTCAGGTCTTGTAGGAACTTCCTGTCTTGTAGTTAATCTCTACAAGGAAAGAAAGTTTTTACTGTTTTCAAATATTGAATTACTGTTTTTACAACAACAAACTGATTTTGAAATGGTAAAACAATGCTTAAAATAATAATGTTTTAAGAATCATCATGGTCCAATGAGTATTTACCTGTAGGTATTTACCTACAGTATGTTTTTCTCAGTGAAGAAAAAATGGGCTATATTTCATCATGGAAATTCCCATTTTACTAATTCAGCACACAGCTGCAGGCACATAGCAGCTGCACTTAAGATCATGTTTTCATATTTGCCCTATTTTCCTTCATCAGTTTATTGCAAGCAAGAACAAAAAAAAAGTCTTTAGAAACATAATTTAGTGCTTATTCCCCCTTGCACCACTTGGAGCTGCCTTCAGACTCTCAGCTGCTAATCTTTGGAGTGGTGCTTTCTTCAGGTTACAGACTTTATTCTGGATATTTTCTTCATGTCTCTCTTTGGGGGTTGTGGCTGGCCATCTCACCTCTTGCCTTATGTGCTTTTGCTCTTGTCTTCATTGTCCTCTGTGGGTTCTCTCAAGCACCTTCCCAATCCCAAAAATATGGTTGTTGGAATTGCAGTTCATTTAGGGTTTTCAGCAGTCTTCTAAAAGGTCTCAGAGAAGAAGTCTTTGCTTCTTGTGGTGGTTTGTGTGACAGTAAATTAGTAAGGTTAGCAAAAGCATATGGTTCTGTGTCCTGTAATTTGTTAAGTTGTGTAAGGGCCTAAAAAACACTGACCTTCTAAAAACTAAAATTTGAGATTCTTGGCATTGACTTCTGCACATCATTTCTAAGGTGCACAGGCACAGTTCTGCTGATTGTAGCACAGCATCAGCCAGCACAGCTCTATCAACAGCCAGGAGCTTTCTGCCCTTAAGTGAAAGACAGAAACTTCATTTTCCTTCCACCTTTAAGTGAGAAGATGATCAGTCTTTCAGCCATTAATCCTAGTTAGTATTTGAAAAAAAGGAAGGAATCATTTCTGTTTCTGAACTTCTCATACTATGAGGCACAGAGTTACTGAGTAAGTTTCTTGAGAACTTCTCAAAAGTTAGTGTTGAAATGAAGAGTCAAGTAGATAATCACAGCCTCAAGAGAGTTGTAGGCAACTTTTTGAGGCTTTAACAAAATGTTTTTCAGCAATGTGCTAACAGTATTCTAAAATCTGGGTGTGAGAATCTCCAATGCATCTAAGCAAGTAATTCATTAAATAGTTTCTTTTGGAACACTGGACATGCTTTATTTCATTTTTTTCCACAATTTATTTAAACATCTCACATATACAAAATACATTTTCTTTCTTTTTTTTGAGAAATTATGGGGATTTTTTTTCCCATAGTAGAAGACGGAAATGAAGTTTGAAAGCAGAAACACCTGATTTTGGAGGAAGAAGACAAAGAGGAAGAAAAATTATCCACATGCTTAAGCTGTGGGTGAGACAGGACATCCTAAGTTTTAAGACAGACTTCAAAGAAACAGAGAAGCAATACTTTAAATGCTACTAGCACCATCAAAGTTCAAGTATTGGAAAGATACTCTGTAATTTTGCAATTAGCACCACGATATTTTGAGTAGAACTGAAAGTACCTCAGATCATATGGAGAAATTCCTACAAAAGATGTGGATCACTCTTGATTTAGTGTATGAGGTAGTTTAAACCTTTGGAAGTCATGGATTTAAACTTCCTCTGTGGAAGATATTCAAAGGCCACAAGTGGTGCAAACTTTCATGACTTTTTATTTTGTTTTTTTTTCTTTACAAAGGTTGACATTTCCCAAAACAAGGTGTTAAATCTTGAGAGACTTCCAAGTCCATTTGGGGCTGTATTAAATTTCATTGCACAATGCTCCAATCAATTCTTCTCCTTCTCTTTCGCCCAGAGTTTAAGCAAGTAGATGAACAGAAGAAATGGAAGGAGTCAGCTTTCATTATAAAAAGAAATGACAAGAGAATAGTTTGGGAGAGGCTTTAAGTTAATTTTAGTTCATTCATTTAAAACAGACTGGGCCAATGTCCAAACCGAATTCTTGGTCAGCGCCGCCAATATCCAAAGGTGCAATATCAAGGATGGGCAAGCGGGATGGCTTATTTGTTCTGTATTCAATGATTGTTTTGCCCCATTCATTGTTCTTTCTCTGTAAGAGAAGATTCATTGCAATTGTTATTGCACTGTTCACAGTATTAAGAAATGTTTCACCTGAATGGATAATTTCTGAAATAATTTCATATTAATTTTGCTTCTATTGTTTGCAAATCTGATACCCACATCCAACTATTTAGATCTCCAATATAGAGAAAATATTTACTTGAATCTTCTGTAGTCCTATGTGATGCTGTATGCAAGCTACTGTATTATTCACACTGATGTTAGATCCTAAGAGAACCCCGCCTGATTGTTTCAGGACTTAAAGATCCTGCCCCTCCTATAGGTTGTGCACTGTTTTCTTATCAGTCTTCTGAATTTGGATTGGATCCTCTGAAAACTCTTTTTTTGGCCACATGGACAGTACAAGGTAGGATTTGTTTGTAACCTCTTCCTTCCCACTTGTTAAGGATCTGCCATGGTTGGGTTTGTAGGCTATGTATCTTCACCAGGCACAATTTTGTTGGTTTGACCAATAATCTGATTCTGAATTGAAACACAACTGTATCCCTAATCACATGCTCAGGCCTGGGCAGTCACTGTGCCTGTGGTTTCTGCATTACTTACAGAGCAGCCATCCTCGAGAACACTGAAAGTGAATCTGCTGTTGCCTTCAGCTCGCAGCTCAACGTCGTTGGATCCCTGCAGCACAACAGCCTTTTTAAGGTTGCCAGTTTCAGCATCCATGTAGGCAATGCTGTTCTTGCAGTGGTAGGTGATGTTCTGGGAGGCATGGTTGGCCAACAGACGCATGAAGGCGAGTTGGGTGGCCATATCCTTTGAGGTCACTCCTTCACTGTTGTATTCAAACTGAAAAACAGAGAGGAACCCAGTCAGTTGTATTGCTGGGGAAAGGACAATATTCGTAATGAAAATGCATGGTAGCTGCTCTAGTGTGCTGGTTTCAGCTAGGATAGAGTTAATTTCTTCTCAGTTGCTGATATAGTGCTATGTTTTGGATTTGGAATGAGAATGGTGTTGATAACACACTGATGGTTTGGATTTTTGCAAAGTCATGATAATTTAAGT
>VXBB01017676.1:225332-247962 GCA_013399915.1 Illadopsis cleaveri | reverse complement strand
TTTTTTTTGTGTCTCGTGCTCTGCCAGTGAGGAAGCAGGCAAAAGAAACTGGGAGGGAACACAGCTGGGACAGGTGACCTGGGCTGACCAAAGGGATATTCAATACCATAAAAGATTGTGCCCAGTGTATAAACTGGGATGAAGTAACCCAAAAGGGCAGCCAACCTGGGTTCAGGAAGCAAGGGGGTCCAGTACCAGTCAGCAGGTGCTTAGCAATGCATCACCTGTTGTTTTCCTTTTTATTATCATCATAATTATTTACCATTGTTACTGTATTTTATTTTCAATTATTAAACTGTTCAGCATGCCAGTTTTACTTTGATTTTCCTCTCCCTTCTACTAGGATGGACTGGGGGGAAGAGAGAGGGAGTTGAGCAAGTGGCAGTGCTACCTAATTTCTATCTGAGCTTAAACTATGACAGCTAGGAACTTTAAAACAAAGAATCACAAGTCTGAAATCACTTTTCTATTGCTCCTCCAGAACTGAAGAGCATGAAATAAAAGTAGTAGGAGGTAGACTGACAACCAGACATGAGTGGATGTAGTTAAACTGTGGAGTTCTGTTCCAGGATATGGTGTTAACCATTTATATGGATTCAGAGACAAGATCAGGTAAGTTCAAGGAAGACAATCCACTGTTTCCACAGCTACACACAAACAGTCCCTGTCTCAATAAAACCATGAAACTGTTTGTGATAGAATTTTGAAACTTTTAAAAATATAATAGTGTCTGTGGATAGTACAAATGTTTTCTTCACTCTTATATTCTTTTTACAGCATCTACTTTTAGCCACTCCAAGAAACAGGACCCTAGACTGTTCTGATCCAATGTGATTAAATATCATCTTAGACACTTCATCACAATATCAACTCAATTTCATTTAAGAATTATATAATTAAATCTCCTTAGCTGTACAAAAGTGATGAATTTGCAATTTGCTGGGATAGTGTCTAACATGCAAGTACTAGTTCTTGGTTTTACTTACACCAACAATTCTGAATGTTATGGTGACATGCACTCAGAATCTGTGATGTGTAATATAAATATCTTCCCAGGAATAGTGTTGTATGTATTTTATGTAACAAATATCAATTAAAAAGATTGATGTTTTTCTTATTTTTTCAGACATTTTCTGGACTGTCTTTATATGTACCGTATTCCAGACCAGGCTTCCCATAGCAATAACCACTAGTCAGGCTGAATTGATCATTTGCAGACATGAGGAAAAGTTAGAACAATACTGAGAAGTACTTTTAACAAACTGATCTAAACCAGAATCAGAGCTCCATACCCTTGAGATGAAAGGTAGTTGGCTTTTTCATATTTCTTCCCTAAGAACTTAATTTATCTGCTTGTTGCTGAGAATCAGTGAATTGGGAACTCTTCAGACAGCACCGCAGGAAATCACCCTGCCATACATCACTTACCTGGCTGCCACCATTGATAGTTTCACCAAACCATATGTGCTGCTTCTTGTCCTTGGGATTCTTGTTGATATACCAGTTCTTAGCAGGAATATTGTCAGGGTTGGCATAGATGCAAGTCTCACCATTGGAAAAATCACAGTATACTCTAATGGCATCTGCAGTGCAGCCTTGGTTGGGATCAATCCAGTAGAAGCCTGCCATTGAGAGAAGAAATGTGAACTGTGGTTCACTCAGCATAAACTTTGCATTCAGTTCATATTCACTTGTCTGATATAGGAACTCAGGCCATAAGTATCACAGCTAGGTGTAATATTAAGGTGATAAGTGGGATGCAGATATTTTGGATTGTTAATGTATACAAAACTGCATTTGAAAACAAGGGGTTTTGTATTTTTTTTTTTTGTATTATTTTGGAAAATTACTGCAATAATGTGCAACAATATCTAAAAAGAGCTTTTCAGGATGTAACTGTATCTATTTTCAGTGGAGGCAGAAAGAACTTCTTCATTGGTCATTTAGTATTTTTTGCCACATGGCCAAGGATACTTTTCACTGAAGAAAGCTAATGCCCTGGAAGTGCTCCCTGAGCCAGAAAGAGCAAACATCTGGCACTAACATACCGCTGCTCCATTCTGGGTGGCTAAGTCTGAGGTCACGACAGGTGCGAGCTGGGTTCTTCTTGGAGCCTTCTGGGGTCAGCAGGGTCTCAATTTGGTTGTTCAGTGTTTTCAGAGTGGCATCAACTTCATAATCCTTGGGTCTGAGAGAAGGCTGATCAGCCCGGTAGTATTCTGCATCAAAGCCAACTTCATATCCACCACCATTGGGACCAGGGGGGCCAGGGAGACCAGGAGGGCCAGGAGGACCCTGAAGTTTTTCAAAAACAGAAGACAAAAAGCATTCTGTTAGAGATATGGTGCTTTTAAGTATTTTCTTCCAGACATGCATAGTCCTGGTTAACTCCTGGCACCCTCAGCTCTAATTGGAGGCAGCACACATGGACTCGCCCTATGGTCACTGCTATGGGTTGAAGCAGAAGATGCACAGTGCAGGACTACCACATCTCCTTTGTGCATTTGCTCTCTGGCCATAAGGAGTGAACAAAACCTGTTAGTTAGGTCTATTAAACATTTCCCTAATATTAAATATCTTTTTTAAGAAATAAAACAACATGCATTATTAAACTGCTAGGCTTCTGAAGTGATGTAATTACTAGGCTTATAGTGTACCATAATTGTGTTAAATCAACAAAAAAAAGGTTATACTCACAGCAGGACCTTGGCTACCATGAGAGCCACGCACACCAGCAGGGCCAATAGGTCCAGGGAGACCATTGCGACCATCTTTACCAGGAGGACCAGAAGGACCAGGTGGACCCTAAAAGGAAATTTGAACAGTTTAAATGACAGTAAAAATGCTACAAAAAGGGATTCATTTGAATGGGAGCATACATATACATTGCACAAAGAGAATGGGAGTTATTTGAATATATCCTGAAATTCACATACCCTTGGGCCGGCAGGGCCGGTGTTACCAGGAGGACCTTGATCACCATGTTGGCCCTATTGGGAAAGATACATAGTCATCAAAAAAAGAGCAATGAAAAATGTTTGTGTTTGCTTGATTCAAGAGGAAACTGTATGTAATGTGTATTTGGCCTCAGAGAATGGGAATCCAGGGCTAGTGACACGTATTGGTAGAGTTAGGGTATCAAATGCTTGTTTTGGGAAGAGAGAAGAGAGGGCATCAAGATATATTTAAGAGGACAACCTATAAAATTCTTTTTATTGTTGCTTGTGATCTTCAGAGAAGGCTTTAAAATAAAAGTCAGAATTCCTAAAGTTGATACTCAAATTTAAAGGGAAGAAAATCCACTAATTACTGCGGCTTTTCTGAGATAAAAGTTTTAAAATTTCTGGCCAAAATAAGAAATAATACTAAAACAAAGGCAGAATATTTTTTAATTCTTTGTTAGCCAAACGCAATTGAGCTTCAAGGGAAGTAATGGTAGTTACAGTTCTAGTACCAATACCAGAATTTGCCATTTTGTACAAAAAACGTTGAATGTTAAAGAGACTATGACTCTTCATTTGAAAGATGCTGCAAAATGGAGTATTGTGCTGTATTTGTGCATATGTAATTCCCTGTTAGTGTGATCTGATTTTGTTTTTTTTGCTTTTTATATTCAAAACCCTGAAAATCATTTACTTACAGCAAGACCAGGAAGACCCTGCAATCCATTGTGTCCCTTCAAGCCAGGCAGACCTCTAGGCCCCTTGTCACCAGGTAGACCTTTCTCACCACGTGGACCTTGTGGGCCCTAGGAGGGGATATAGGTATCAAAGGAATATATATTAGAAGCCTTCAAGGACATATTCCTGTCAAAGCAAGAATTAAGTGTAAATATTCTACATTAAACCATAGTCCAATGTATATAATGGACAACCCCTTAACACATCCAGGAAGAGTGCCAATCCCAAAATCTTCAGGATTGATCCCACAAAAGAGAATGCTGAGATTCTAAGTTCCTAAATATTTTGAGGTCCTTAAGCATTACTTTTCAGGCCCCTTGATCACAGTTACGAGTCCTTATTGATAAAGCATGTTTTCTCTTCTTGCATCAATGTGGCAATGTATTTAAAAATCAGACTTACAGCAAGACCTCTTGGACCAAAAGCACCAGCAGGACCGACAACACCAGCAGGGCCCTGAAACAAGAATAGAGAATACATGTCACTGCTGTATATTGTTCTAATGAAGGTTCCATGCTCAACACATCTCTGGAGAAAGTGAAGTAATTATCTATACATTGTAGAGGTAGGATGTACTTTGTATATATGTATATATGATAGACAAGTCTTAGTCCTCTTCGACCTTAATCCAGAAAGTTAAGGTATATCATCATCTCATGGACTTACGGGTTCACCACGGTTTCCAGGCTTTCCAGAAGGACCAACTTGGCCATGAGGACCAGGAGCACCCAGAGCACCACTGGGACCAGGACTACCAGGAGCACCACGCTCACCCTGGGAACAAAGGAATGCAACAGGAGACATATTGTGTTATTACTGATTTACACATATTGAAATATTTCTTCCATGACAATGAAATAAAAGAAAAAGAAACAAGTTACCTTGAAACCAGGAGCACCATCACGGCCTGGAGGACCATCATTTCCAGGATTGCCCTATTAAAATACCATGAAAAAAATGACTAAATTCCATCACCTTTCATCTCACACAGAACTGTGTCTCAGTCTAATTGGTTACAGTGAGAGTAAGAAGATATTGAGATAGGATAGTATAAATCTTAAAGAAAAAAACCCTCTTCCTTACACATGCAAATCTCAAACGCCTTAAATACACTAATGTTCTCAGAAAAATTAAAATGGTCTTCAAATATTTTAGGTTTTAAAAGTTCAGTAAAGAAAAAAATTACTGGGCTTTGCAACTTTTCTCTAAATGAAAAGGCTAAGACAATAGTGGTCTTTACTAGCTTGCACTCTTTTAAAACTGAGACTTTCTTTTTAGATAAAAAATGCCAGTGGAGGGAAAGGAACCTAAACAATAGCCACAACTAAATTACTTTGTTGTGGTACTTCACAAGGTTAAATGGTTTTCTTTGTGAATGTTAATTTCACTTCAGCACTTAGGCTGTGCCCAAAAAAACCCCTTTTCCTTCAGAAAATTTCAATGAAACAAAGTTCAGGATTTTTAAATTACTATTTTCTGTTCTCTTTGAAATCCTGCAAAGTCTCAGCAAGATTTGTATTAACAATGTATTAACTGTGCTTCAGGTTATCAAATAAGCTTCCCTTATAAGGCTGCAATTTTTAGACTTTCATGAAAGACATGTATGCTCCCTACTCCATCTTTTTTGGCATTTAACTAAAAAGTGAAAAGATTCTGAGAGTGACTCCAGGATGTATTTCAGACACAACTTGTGCTTTAAAAAGTGTGTCACCTAGTTGGGCATAGGAATGCATCTCTATTAAAATCCTGATACAATTTTCTCTGAAGACACGGTACTAATTTACTAGCAGAAGAGCCTCCAGTTCCATCCACTTTTTCCGAGTACTTGTATTTGAATCAGTATAAAGGAAAAGCAACCTGAAGAGGATAAAAGACAGCTTACGTCACGTCCGGCTTCACCAGGAGCACCATTTGGACCAGGAGAACCCACAGGACCAGAAGGACCACGGGCACCAGGAGGACCAGAAACACCCAGGGGACCAGGTTCACCCTAATACAGGAACAGTTGTAACAAAATGTGACATTATAATACAACACAAACCAGTCTTACAGAACTTTTAGCCTTGATTTAAGAGCAACATTTCTCTGCAATGAGTTTGGGAAGGAAAAAAGAATCAGGACACAGAAACATACCTATCTACATCAAATGTTACCTTCATTCTAAATGTTACTATTAGAAACCTCTTAACATTTCTGAGATTCCTGACATTCAGAAATTTGCACACTTGCAGATAATTCTGGTTTTTCTGCAACAAGCCGTAATTTCTTCCATTGATCTAGGTCTGGTAGGTCCATGTCCTCTGCTTCCAACAGCAATGGAAACAGCATAGTTTGCATCTCCCTGCCTTCCCATAAGACAGGACCTCATGTGTGTGGGGTTTTTTTCTTTTTTATTACATTTTATCTGTTCAAAGCAGTTAACTAATCATATACTCACTGTTGCTCCAGAGATGCCTGGAAGACCACGTTCTCCCCGAGAGCCAGGCAGACCAAGGATACCAGGAGCACCAAGAATACCCTGAGGACCTGGGGTACCAGGAGGACCCTATGACATGAAGAGAATAATATTTATATTAATAGACAAAAATAAATGTAACATACACATCAGACAATGATACTGAAAATTTCATTCTTGGTTGCAATTTCTGCAGATCACAGAAGACATTTCTATAATTTTTTGTTGAATAACAGTAGTGGTATTTCACACAAGTGCTTACTTCAATAAGACAGAAACATGTATGACTTTTAAAAAAAGCCAGTAATTCTGGATGTGAAAGCTTAAAGATACTCAAAAGTAATTAATTTACTTGCATAATTCTAAGTCAACTTGTGGGCAGATAACTTTAACCTTGTGATCCCCACAAATCAGTGTTTCTGATGCACCTATGAACTGAGATTGTTCTAAATGGATATTCACAGGTTCCTTCTTTTTTCTATCCATACGGATCAATTTCAGAGCAGATGGTGTGCTTCCTTTTCTCAGATTAAATATCAGTTCCTTCTGGTATTAGAGAAAGGTACAACTCAGCACAAGAGAAAAAGAGAAAGGAAACCCTGACCCAGGGATCAGGTTCACTTTTTTATGGCATGTTTGTCAAGCATGCCTATAAACCATTTCTTTTTCTCAGTGGAATTTCTACTTAAAGGCTTTGCTAAATTTGTGGATAAAGTAAAAAAGCCCTTTACAAACACCAAAAGTATCTCAGAAGCCATAACATTTACATGAAGAGAATCATATTTAATGAGATGTGATCGTCAGTAACTTACAGCAGCACCAGCCTCTCCAGATGGACCTTTCTCACCAGCAAAACCAGGTGGGCCAGCAATACCTTGTTCACCAGTGCGGCCAACAGGTCCAACATCACCTCGCAGACCTCGAGGACCATCTTTGCCAGCTGGGCCAGGAGGACCAGGGGGACCAGTGATGCCCTAGGATTGAGTATGAATATGATACCATTACAATATAGACCTGGAGATAACATAGATAAATTTCATTTTAAGTCCATGTGAAAAAATAGTTCCTTGCAATAAACAGCTCATCAGCTGCCCTGAAGCTTCTATTGCTTTGTTAGCAGTGGAGAGCTGGAAGCAGTAGAATTATTTGACTGCTTTTTTTTTTCTTTTACTCTGGGCAGGTGGGAAAATCTAGATCTGTCTCTTGTTGGAGACATTAATTGCAACTATAAAATCAATGAGATAAAGACCCAGTATCTTCCAGTTCAAGAGGATTATTTGCTTTGGATACCAGGATTTAAAATTTATTTAAATCTAAAGTATCTAAGAAAAGAAGTGTCTTTTTGGTAAAGGTTGGAAACACCTTTGAAAAGAAAAAAATCTACAAATGTTAATCTAGAATGAGAATTTCTTGCTGAAAAATAAAAAATATTCACATTCCAAAATGCAGTGAGTTTGCCCTCCTCAAGATGGGCTAGAACTGCAGGTACTTTAGAAAATGTAGACATATGATAACCTTAACATTCTTCTGCAGATTGGACATGACCTTCTTATTCCACTCTGTCATGGGTATTGCACAGCTATTGATTTGAACAAAAGCAAATTAGCACAGATTTTTGGAAGTGGTTGGGTACTTCAAGAGGTATAGGGATGCTTGATGGATTACGAAAACTCACAAATTAAATGCATAGGTTGTACTCTGGGAGTTGGAACAATTAGATTTTTTTCTCATCCAATTCTATAAGGATCTGAGGTTATTATACTGCAATTATGATTCACATCAATGAAACGAAATTAGGATTATCCCTAAACAAAGCAACTTCTGACTTATCTCCCATTAGACTTTTTCATTAGTTACTTACAGCAGGGCCAGGAGGACCAACTCTTCCAGCAGCACCAGGGAAACCAGTCATGCCCTAAAAACAAATTTGAAAACGAAGATTAGGTTTAAAGGAAACAGTAACTTCATGAAAAGCAACGATGTCAGTACTAAAAGCCTGAAGACTTACAGGAGGACCAGCATCACCACGAGGACCAGCGGGACCAGCAGCACCAGCAGGACCCTAAGTAGGAAGGATTGAAAAAGAGAGATGGATCAAACAAAGACAATTAATGCTCCCTATTTAGAAAAAGGGCTCAGTCTCACTAATGTGAAAGCTAAGGGTGATTTTTACACCAGCTGGAGGAGGACTGGGCCCAAAACCATGCTGCCTATCCTAATAATAGGGTATTCAGTTCTCACAGACATTTTAAATTGGTATCATAAGGCTCAAGAAAAGTTGCATAAGGCATTTATGATTCAGATTAATTTCCTTGTAAATGTTACATGTATCTAAACAAATCTGGAAGCCAAAATGTGAAAGCAGGGAAAAATCAATACAGCCACATAGTGCAAGAATCTGGTATTGGTCTACTAAAATCATACAATAAGTAACACAAGCCATCTTATCCTCCAGCACTTCATATTATTTGAAGTATGTGGGTCTCACTTTCTGCATCATTTCAACCAGTTCCCCAACAATATGCATGTGAAGCAGTATACAACTTTGGGCTATAAAGGTCTCAGCACGTGAAAAATCTATGTGCAAATGGGTGCATGGACAAATTTGCACACATGCTTCTGGATGACTGAGTCTGAAAATCAGACTGTGACAGCACATCCTGTCTTTGAGAGAAAAGTGTCAATGTCCTCAGCTCAAAACTTACCCAGAATCACCCCCTGAACGGTCCAAGATAGAGTGATTTTGCTGATCTTCAGAGCAAGTTGAAAATGAGTTATTATTTTCTCTTCATTTCAGTTCCAGACTCATGATCTGAGCCCACATAAATAGATTGATAAAATTGACATGATGTGTGAAAATCAGCATGGTAACTTTTCTCACAGCCTAGTTTGAAGTATTGCTTCTTTCTTTCATTACCTTTTCTGAATTCAAGGCTTTCAGGCTAACATATTGCTGGCAGGGCACAGTTGAGAACTATGCATTTCACAAAGACACAATTCACTTACTGGTGGTCCAGAAGCACCAATTGGGCCAATAGCTCCTGTTGGTCCAGTTTCGCCCTTAGGTCCTTTGGGCCCACGCTCGCCTTTAGCACCAGGCTGACCAGCTGCACCCTGTGGGCAGAAAAACAGACAAAATGAGGATTTGAAAACCTTGCAGAGAAAATAGAGGAAGGTTATGGCATCAATATGAGGAAAGTGCAAACAAAACTTACAGGGGGTCCAGCAAATCCACTGGGACCTACAGGACCAGGCTCACCACGTTCACCCTAAAGAGAGGACAAAGAAGAGACAATTGGTTGGAATGGTCTTTAAAAGGGCAGTTTTCTGAATATCATGTCTTTGACACAGGAATAATTGTAGAAATTGCTACTTACAGGGATACCACGGGCACCAGCAGGACCAGCAGGACCAGCAGGACCTCCTTCTCCCTAAAAGACAGCCCAGAACATTTTGACATTGGGAAATGGCCTTACTGCAGCCAGAACAGGAATGCTCCTGTGGTACAGATACATATAGCGAGTCTTCTTGTGTCTCCAGTGCAGAGGATGCTACTGAAAATGCTTCTGATTTTGATCCACCCTGTATTAATAATTTCTAATGATTCTCAGAAGCATAAAGTATCATTCTGAGCTAACGTATGGTTATTCATCACTGTATCAAAATCCTCTCTCACAGTGCAATTTGGATTGTGGAGTTTAATCTCAGCTGGGAAAAATTCAGCCCAAGACTGAATCAGAATCCTCTCCAGATATAACCCACTGCTATGTAGATGTGCATCCTCTTCCCTGCCCTTTTAGAAAAAGGTTTGGGGTCCTATGGGAAGCTTCACTGAATAGTCCCAACAGCCCTTGCTTCCTTAATCTGAAAAACTTAAAGAATTGGTGTAAACTAAGAAGATGGAGATGTTTTTTATGGAAGTCATCTTTAATATTCGTGTGTGACTAAACTGTATCAACAAGGCATTTTTTCATTCAAGGAGCAGACTTACCCTATCACCAGCACCACCAGCAGGGCCAGGAGCACCAATAGCACCAGGGAGACCCTATAGGCCAAGAGACAGGACACTGTTTCAAACAAAATGTAAGTAGGACCAACTACTTCAAATAAGCTTTCTCTTTCCCCCCTGGAGAAAGGTGTGTAACTAACTTCCTTTGACATGTTCTCACTATAAAGGATACATGATTTTATAAACCAAAATCTCTTCTGTTATTTTCTTCCCCAAAATATGAATTCTAAGAAAGGCACCTGAAATCTCAAATTAAGAATAATTTTGTGTAACTTTGCAGGCTGCCTTTAAAATTAGCTGTCTGGGCTGAGCCCATGAAATGAAAGAGGACACTGTCACACTGAACAGCTCTGTGAAATACTCTGTGCACTTTTTACTCTGTAATTTCTCTGCTTGGATGTATGAGAAATGATCAGTTTTCTCTCTCTCTCTCCCTGAATTCAATTATCCTTGGACAAAGGGGCAACAAAATTACATTGATTTGTATCAAAAATGAGCGGATACAAGCAGTAATGCAATACAGTGGGAAATGCAAGTTCTGAAAATCCTTCTCAGTTATGTAAGTTCTGAGGTGTAGCAAGAATAGCACCAGAAGATACTTACACGAGCACCATCTCTTCCTGTTGCACCCGTATCACCTCTCAGACCTGGGGCACCCTGGAACACACAGTGGGAAAAAATGTATTAGTAGTGAACACAATAGTTTCTATGAAAGAAGTCTTGAGCTGTTCGCTGAGTGTCTGTGCATTACTTAGACATCATACAAAAACACTTATCATGCTAGGTTTTCTGGAGAAATGAGCGTTGATTATTATTTCTTCCTTATTGCTGAGTAGGTACTAACTTGCAAAGTGAATGTTTGGAAAGCGGACTGGCATGCTTTTCAGAATAAAACTGCTTCTGTCATGGGAAACCTTCTTGGTTTCTCCCAGGTCCCAAGAATTTTGAATGGAATTAGAAATTGAAAACCATGTCAGTGTATACTACAAATGAGGAATATAAATTCCCCTCAAAATCTCTTTTCTTTTGGTCAAGAGATATCCATCTGTAAAAATTCTTCTGGATATTCATGTATACTTTCTATATGAAGCAAGAAAACAGTTACTAAAACAATGATGTCATATGGGTGGACACATAAAATGCCACATGTCATACAACAAGAAATTATTTTCAGGCCATCACTAGAGTCAAGAAATCAGATCAGCACTTTGTTCTCCTTCTTTTTTTCTTAATAGAACCTAGTGTTCTGCATTAATCTCCATGTCAATACACAGTATTTTTTAAAAGGTTTTACAATAGCACCTTAGAAAAGACAGTCAGTCTGTTAGATCAACAAAATCTCTACTTGCTGACTACTGAGGAATATACAGTTTCACAGTAAATAAAAGTTGCATTGGGGTAACATGCAGGTTTTTCCAAGTTAATGAAATTTAGGCATCTCAAACCTATGCATGCAGTAACAAGCCAGTTTTTCATCTTACCTTTTCACCCTTGCCTCCTGGAACACCAGCAACACCTCTCTCTCCTGGGATTCCACCAGGGCCAGCAGGACCAGGAGCACCAGCAGCACCAACATTGCCAGGCTCACCCTAGTAGCAACAGCATATCATGTAAGTCACAGTCAAGTCACTCACACAATCTGGAACAAAATCATCATTACTATTCTGCCCACCATTCTACTTGGCTGCAAATAGTGTGAGTAGTAACATTTTTGTCTTGAGCTATTGTACTTGTTTTAATTTTCCAGCTAGTGAAGATGCTAGGTGTGAACACTCTTTTTGATTCTGTGGGCTCCTGAGGTTTTAGGTCCATTTTCCAAACTAAACTATGTAGAAAGACTAGCCATGGAAATCCAGTAAACTAAGACCCAGATTCACTTAGCATCAAGCCAACATCATCATTTTCTAGATGATCACTTACTATTACCCTAATATTTGGGGGAAAATATTGCTTACTAAGCCCAAGAGCTTCCTGTGTATAAGTAGGTGTGGGTATAAACAGAAGTCAGCATGAATTTTGGTCAGAATCTCAGATCTATCTCCAAACACAATAACAGCACACCCAGCTGACAACATGTATTCTAGCTGACTTCCCCTCCCATCATCTACAATACTAAACATAAAGCCATTTAATATTAGTGTGGGCTAGCTGGAATGGAACTTTACCACTTGGAGAGAGGTTTTGGATTACGTTCATCAGGAATTCAAGAGTCAGGCAATGGCAGCTGGAAAAGGCATACCTTGTTACCATCAGGGCCTGGTGGGCCAGCGGGACCACGGCTGCCAATGGCACCAGCAGGACCAACAGCACCGCTCTCGCCAGGAGGACCACGTTCACCCTGCAGGAGACAGTCTGATCTGAGTGCTTCCTTGAACTGTTCTCTAGCTGAAAGCACTGGCTAGGTGCAATGACAGTGTGATGCATTTTTAACTGAACAAAGCTTTAATTAGAGTTGTGCAACTATTAACTAAATTGGTAAGAACTGGCTCTAGCCTTTGACACAAAAATATCAAAATGAAGTAAAAGTCTTGCATCATGACAATAGCTGACAACTAAAGTATTATTAATACTTCTTGAACATGGATTTTGGCTACTGTGCTTGTTCTGTTAACAGTGTCTACTGTTCTATTCTACTGTCAAATGGAGATTCTGCTTTAGGACAAATAATGGATTCTAGTGAAGTTAAAAGGGTAATAATTGGCAAACAATTATTTTTACAGTGGCAAATGCCTGGTGACAGGAGAATAAATGTGTACTAATGTGACCAGTACATTATAATAGGTACAAGGATAAATTCTGAATCATAGATCTGGAGACATGGAAGTAGCTAGAAACTTGATTTAAATGCACAATAGATCTATCAAAGATAGAAACACTAGTTTTACTAAAGATATCTCAAATTATCTCAGTGTGATCAAGCTGGACATCAGTGACTAATCTGATAAGGTATAATGGAGTTTTTTTAGTTATGCTGGAGAATTTGGAATTTGTAGAAAAACTATACTGTGGTCAAAGAACTGACTTAAGGGGAGACAGCACACCAGTAGAAAGCACCAATGATGCAACAGATTAATTTATATTGTAGAGATGTTCCTAAATTATTTTTTTTTCATACATTTTGTTAATTACAGAGAGGCAGAAAAAGAAGAAATATGCAGATATCACAAAGGTGGAAGCATTTGTCAACAGGAAGAAGGACTGGCAAACTACACAGGAAGAAGTGAATAACTTGCTAGATGGCTGTCACAGCAAAGAGATAAAATTCAAGAGTGCAAGTACCAGACCATTCATTTAGGCACCAAAACTGTGAATTCTGCTGTAAAAGGAGGTTTCAGTGGTGAAAATGATGGAAAGGGAAAGGTAATAGCCAACAATATGACACAGACATGTTAAAGGGAAATGTGATCTGGCACAAGCACTGGGGTATTTTTAGGAAGTAACACTTCCTAAATAACTTATAAGAGTCAATGGGAATATTTGTCACTGGACACATTTAATCTGGAAGTCAGAAGAAAAGAAGAAGGGACTGAAGTAGGTTAAATGTCAATCTCTTTAGAGGCGGATTTGGAAAGCAAATAATTAATTGAGCCCTTTATAAACTACTCCTTGCTCTACATAAATGGGATCTTCCTGCCATGCAGGAAGGTGGCCACACAAAGCTCTTTGGGGATGTTTATTGACAGTTCAGAATTAAAGGGAAGTGGGAGGCAATACCTTCTAATGACTATTCCAGTTTCTGAATTCAGCCCACTATTTATTCAAAGACAGTACTGGGGAGGTAGGAGCTGCCTAGCAAGGGATAGTAAAACTGAAATGGTTGGAGTAAGAAGGTCTGTGTTACTAGTTACTGTGTCTAGTTACTGTTATTATTGAACACCTTATTAAGACAGTCTGTACCAGATTTCAAATGAGTTACTCACTCTTGGGCCAGCAGGACCAGGGACACCAAATTCACCATGAAGACCCTACAACACAATAGACACAGTGGTAAAGTTTATTTTACTTGCATAAATTGTACTTTGTTTCTTAGCAACAAATGGAAATTCTCAAATTGCAGCAGCATATTGAAAAGTTTCAGACAAATTTTCAGCTGGTCTATTATATACATGGAAATAAGCCCTTTTCCTCCAGCTGCACAGTATCTCAAGGAACACATTAGATAATATTTTTTCATCTGAAGAGTTAGTTATTAAATTACAAGCTCTTTCTTCAGGTATATGCAATGTAAAATCTTTTACAGGGACACAGATGTAACTATAAATGTTAAAAGTGATTATGATACAAAGGATGCACAATTTTCAGACTATATCTCACACTGACTGTGCAGAATTAGAGCATGAATTATGACTGAACCACCTCAGTTGGATGTCATTGGACATTCCCTAAAATCAGCTGAGGTGCAAAAACATAATCGGAGTAGTGCAGGTTAGATTGAACCTTGAAGATTTTGGAAGAAATAAGAAGTAAAATATTTTTCATGTACTGTCTCTTCTGGGGAAAGAAGCACATTTTATTGCTACTTAAGGCCCAAAAAGCAAAGGACTGTCTTTTCTCTGTTTCATACCAAAACTCTGAAAAAGGAAGTATGATGCATGTTCCAATGCAAAAGGGACTATTAAAGTTTGCATGTTACCCTGATACCGTTTTTTAGGCAAATAGATTCAACAGGCTCTTGCTTCACCACGTGTGCCATTGCAAACATAGCCCTCATGCAATGCCTGCCCCATCCATGGAATGCTGTGTCTGTCACTCACCCTCTCGCCTGGTTTACCAGCCTCTCCAGCAGGACCTGAGGGACCTGGCAAACCCTGAGTGTAAAGAATACAAATATAGTTAAGGCAGAAGCTCTTCACACTTTGGGAACCATAGGTAAGATTGAACAGAGCACAGAGTTACTTACCTGGAAACCAGGAGGGCCAGCAGGACCTGTTTCACCCTTTCCACCTTGGTTGCCCTGGATGCAATGAAAAACAAGTGGTTAACTTGGAAGAAGAAATACAGTGAAGTAGATTTTAAAATGAAAAGTCCCATTAATGAAAAGTAAATCACAAATTGGATTTATGTGGAGGCTGCTACTTACAGTGACTCCAGGAGGACCTTGAGCACCATTGTTTCCCTCTGGACCAGGAGCACCCTATAGAGGTTCAAGTAGAAAGCTATTATCAAAGTTTTGATTTGATATGAGTAATATCTCTAAATGATTATGTGCCAAAACCAAAAGCCTCTGACTGTGTATTTTGAACTTAACCATTTACTTGCAAGAACTTCACAGTCAGAGGTACTAAAGTTGCTTAAAATTTTAAACTCGCGTTATTGTTTTAGTTATTGCAGCACATTTATACTTAAGAAACCTTCCTTTGGAATTACAGAATATAGAAACCTTGATGATAGCATTTTTCCCACAGCAGACTATTTTTTGGGTCCCTCAAATGGAAGAATTAGTAAGTTTCAACTATCAGTAAAAAGCTGGAAATTTACAGGATGAATTAGAAACCATACATTGTGCTCTAAGAATTAAGGACAAGTGAGTGCTATTTTTTCCTCTTCATGGAATAATACCCCATGATGAATTACCCAAGTAATACCCAAGAAGGGGAGTTTTCATTTATCCATTAAGTAATAGCCTCCACTGACATGAGGCTAAAAGGAATGCATTCCCAAGGGATTTTCTAATTTCATCATCTATCCATACTTGCCCAAGCCAATGCTATCTTATTACAGAGGTTTGGAAAATCTACTTTTTTTTTCTCTCTAGAACGTGATAAAGAAAATATATCCACATACCCGTGGGCCAGCAAGACCAACATTGCCTTTTTCACCAGGTTTGCCAGGTTCACCCTGAAGTTGAAAGAAAAAGATAGAAAAGTTAACCAACATTTCGTATTAGATTCAGTTTAAACTACTAAGCAGAGACTTACACTCCCACTCCAATACTGTAATATTTTTTTAACCCAAATTAAAACACACACAAGCTCCATCTGTCTTTTTGTATCACTTAGCTCAAAAATGTATTTCTTTTCTTTTCAACACTTGATACCTTTATGTTTTGAGATGGTAATTCATGGCACTCCACGTAGTATCCTATGCAATACACTTTATGTTTGCATGTGTGTGTATGCACAGCAACACCCAAGTCCAGGACATGGTTGTTATCTGTGGTCTCTGTGGGACATGTAAAGAACTCCACTGAAGTCACTGGTGGCTTTTCTTCTAAGATGAGTGAGCTTTGGATAGTGCTCCATGAATAGCAGCACTCTAGAACTGGTTTAATGGCCAAACTTGACAGAGCTTTTACAGATGAGAATACACATAAATGATAAAATTGACATGCTGAAATGGTAAGATGGACATATTATTCTAATCACTTCAATGTCAAAAAAATCCCTGAGCTAATTAAACTGCTTTTTCATTTCTTCAATCATATTTTAGATAACTGGAAAATAATTTGAAACAGAACTCTTGAATGTAAGCAGATGCCATCCGGTGAGCAGCACAGAAGGATACAGGGAGATGTGTTGGATTAATGACAGAGTTGGGAACCTACAGATTAGTCTGGAAATACTTTCATAGTAATAGAAAGTTTCTGTACTGTACTTACAGTGGGACCTTTTGGTCCAGGGAATCCAATGTTGCCAGGCTCACCTCTATTACCAGCTGGACCAATTGGCCCAACTCTACCATCTGCTCCAGGGAAACCCTAGAAAAAGCAATCATACTATTAAATGGATCAGGTAATTTAATTAGAGTTCAGCTTTAGGAGAAATATGTACTGATGGGAAGCAAATGCCATTTAACTTTTCATCATTGCTAATACATTGCATGCTCATGCATCGTTCCCTTGTTCTCCTTTTTGTAGAACTCTATTTCTTCTTCCCTTTCCAGGACACAGGCCTGATCTGAGACCCACAGAAACGAATGGAAAGCTTCACACTGATCTTCTGAGTAATCCAATAGAAAATCTTGCTGGTTTTACACAGTTGTGTTAGAGCTCAGTGCTGAGATGTCTGATTTAAAAAAATCGTACTTTATTCTTTCCCATGCAATGGGGGAACAGAAAAAAACCCAAGGTACTTACAACAGGACCTTCCTTGCCAGCAGGGCCTGGGCTTCCAGGCTGACCTGGGAGACCCTGAGAAAGGAAAAGTTTCACGTTTTCAGAAGGAAACCTACTCACCCAACACATAACCACCATTTTTTCTACATGTATGCATGCACACACTCACAGGTGCCAAGTTATCAATGTACACTGTTTAAAAAGGACTGTAGGTGCTATCATATTTCCACCTGAAGCACACTGACTGTTAATTTGGTGGTTTGTGCTTCCATGCCAGTTGAAAATCAGTATAGGGAAGTATTTCTTTTACTCAGAGAAACAAATTTAGGCTCTGCTTTGGAGGATAGTGTGTTTCAATGTTTACAGATGCCTAATACTCATATGTGCATTGCAAACTTTCACTTTACACGGTAGGGTAGGAAGAGAAAGAATAAGGAATATAAATGTAATGAGATGAACACAATCTAGCTGCAGCCAACACCACTAAAAGTGAATGGCTGTTTTCAGTGAAATAATTTATAAAATTAAAAAAAATTGAGATCAGCCATTTCACATCATTTTAGTAGAGTCTGCCCTCTGTTGAGTTCATTAAAGAGAACACACACATCCCTCAATTGTGATCATAATGATCACATTCTGTAAATAATCACAAGTAGAAATCCCTTAGAGAAGTCAATGCAGTATCCAGTACAAGAGAACAGTGCTCCATCTCAAGGTGATCAAATGCTACCCTAACAAAAGTAACTAATTTCAATAAACATTTTGATGCTTCCTAATAGCTCGTAATGAGGGTTTTTAAGTTCAGTGGTGGAAGTGCCCTAACTGTGGTTAGCACATGCTGAACTTTTGTAGTTGGATTTCTGAATAATTTTGCCCATTAATTGTAAGTAATTTTCTTTCCATGTAGTTCAAACTTAATCCACAGAGTTCAAACTTACTCTTGGACCCATAAGACCAGGCTCACCAGGACGGCCAGCATCACCACTAGGACCCTTAGCACCAACAGGACCACTAGCACCACGGTTACCAGCAGGTCCCTACCAAAAGAAATAAATAAAGTTAGGCAGAGGTAGCAAAAAGCACCACACATCTGTATATAAAAGGTGGTTCAGAAATAGTGACCCAGATGAAAGTCTTACCATGACACCAGCTCTGCCATCAGCCCCAGGGAGCCCACGAGATCCAGGTACACCCTGCAAGTCAACACAAAATAAATCAGGAAAGGGAAAGAAATAAATCTGTCCCTGAGAGATGCATAGTGCCTACTAGATTTCAGCCTTCCAAGCAAGTCTGCTGAATTTGAGGTAAGTGCAACTTTAAGCACACACACCTCAGTGTAACAGGTATTGCGAAAGAAATCTCTTTCACTTCCTGTAGATTTGTTTAAATTCTAATGTTTGTATCATTTTCAGTGTTTGTTGTAAGTAATAGTGGCACTAGCCAGCAGCTAGGATCCCACAACCTGGCCCACACAGTTCCACATTCCCTGTAGAGAGTTACTGACTCTAAACTCTTTATCCCTGCAAAAAAAAAAATCTGGGGGAAGCACTACCATTTTTCTTATTATTTTCCTGTGAATTCTTTTCCTTCATGAAGCTACACGCCTCCTGAAGTTCATGGAGTGGCTTTCTCACCCAGTGAAAAGTTTACTAGGCATCCTTGAAGATACTGAATTGGAAGCTTTTTCCCTCCATTATGTGTGAGCCCATTGTCTATTCTAAATCCCATCACAAACTTTTAAGAGTAATCAAAAGATAATTCACTAAATATTACACAGTGGAGAAATCAAAGCAATCTCTAAATACTTCAGGGATAAGACAGTAAATAAGCATTAATGCAAAGTAAAAATGGGTTTGGTCCCAATTAATCAAAAGGTCCAGAATGGAAAATTATCACTGCTTAGCAGCATTAATGTAAATTTAATTACTCATAACTATTTAATTTGCCTGTGGGACTCTAGATTGACTTCCACTTTCCTTTTTGCTTCTACATCTGGAACATGAAAAGAAAACCTACTCTCAGACCAGCAGGGCCTGGGGGACCAGCAGAGCCAGGTTCACCAGGGCTGCCTCTCTTGCCTTCCTCACCACTAGGGCCAGGAGGGCCAGCAGGTCCAGCAGCACCCTATTTTGGACAAACAGAGAAAAAGAAGATATCAGACACTGTGTTGCAGATATTATCAGGCTTTTGATTGAAAAAGCCTTCACATTTTGCTATACTTACAGGCTCACCCTTCATACCACTTTCTCCCTTGGCACCAGCAGGGCCTGGTTCACCCTAGAGTCCAAAACACAAAGAGATGACAGAATTAGGCATCATTCCAAAAATCTCTCTTCTACCTGGAGAGCTTACTCATGAATCAAAAAATTCTTTTATCATTTAGTGGTATGCCACTCTCTATTGTGAAAATGGTCAATGACCAGGACTGTATTTTTGACTTAAAAGGCACAAACCCAAACATGTTAAAGATGCTTAGAAATGACAGTATTGAACAATGACACATTTAGGGCTGGTTCCTCTGCTGAGGATACCCACTGAGAGCCTAGCTGTGAGATTGCAGCCACATCTCTCTCAATGCTGTCAACAAGGACAGAGCTTCAGTCACACAATATTCTGCATTGGAAGGGACTCACAAGGCTCATTGAGTCCAACTACTCCTTGCACTCATAGGGAGTGCAAAGTGAATCTTTTCAGTCTCAGCATCTAAAGCAAGTAATGAGATACAGAAATTAACTACAATGTTCAATTATAGTGCATCAAGAAAAAAATGTCTGCACTATAACAAAAACGTTATCCAGAGGAGATCTTTTACAACTGTGGACACTGTGTCCAGTTTTCAAATACATGCAATATAGGAGGTCACTTACAACAAGTCCTCTAGCACCACTAGGACCAGCAGGGCCAGGAGGACCAAGAATACCACGGGGACCAGGTAGACCAGGAGCACCAGCAACACCAGGAAGACCCTGTCCAACAGGGGGGAAAAGGTATTATGAACCCATTGTCTTTTCTGTTGCATTAACTGAATTTGGTTTTTTTAGAGCAAACATGTGTGAGTGTAGTTGTACTTACAGCTGCACCTTTAGCCCCTGGAAGACCATTAGCACCGGGGTTGCCCTGTTAAAAAAAAGAACAATGCTGGTTAATTCAGAATCAGAAGTGCCCACATCTGACAATAGATAAAATCTGGCAAGTTACTCACTGGAGGGCCAACGGGACCACTAGAACCAGGAAGTCCAATCTCTCCTCTTGGGCCAGCAGGACCAGTAGGACCAACATTTCCAGCAGGTCCAATTTCACCCTATTGGAGAGAAGGACAGAACCCTCTATCAGTGTACACAGACAGTGGAGCAATCCTCTATCAGCCTGGCATGAAGATAATCATATTTGTCTATTCCCACTTCAGAGGCCAGGAAACCAAGCAGCTGAGAGATTTTAATAGATTTTAAAGGCACTCAAGTTGGGATGTCTAGTTAGGCTCCATTTAAGGTAATGGCTGAGACAGGAAAAACAGATGCTTACCCAGAAGATTGACCAAAAAAAAATCAGAATTAGAATTCCAGTCTTATTTGCATCCACATGCCTCCAGAACTGGCCTGAGGTGCCACAGTACCTGATACCTAATTGGCCATTATCTTGCACTTTCAGATGCCATTTGCATAGATGCAAAATGCAAAATTATGCCTGACCAGAGTGCCATGTAATGGTGTTCACAATGGAGTAAATGACAAAAAAAAGGTTCTTGCTTTTATTTTCATAAGCTTGTATTCCCTAAGCTGACTAAAGAACTTGAGTATAATGACAAATTCTCTTCAGCTGTTCAGTCAAAGTTTACCCTGGATGTGTAGACAGTTTTCTCTTTTGAAACTACATCCTATCACCATGCTTACATCTGCATTAGAGAAGACTTAATGGTTTTCAAAAGCCTTGACTTTCGAAAAGAATAACCAGAACGGGATCTCAATTTTTTCTCATCTTCCCAGCAGTTAAAATGAAAGGGTCTAGAAAACAAGATTTTTTTTCTTCTAAAAGTGGATTAAGTTTTGTCTGATACACAGAATGACATGAATTTCGTGGCAAATGGTCAGCAAAATTTGTAAATGAAGTATATGCAATACTCTTTCCTCAAATTCTCTGTCCTTCCTTGGATGCTCAAAATATTGAGGCTCTTACCCAGGTAAAGTATGGTAAGATTTGAGCAATAAATGAATAATTTAAATTAGAGTCTGCAAGAGCAAAATGGCAAAACTGAAAAAAATTTAATGCAATTTCTGAATTTCTGCATTGTAATTTCAAGGACTTAGACTGAAAGTAGCCCAATGCTCAAATGCAGCTTCTTCATTCCCCACTATTTCTGTAAAGTGATGTTAACTGCTGCTTTGCTCATTTATCATGATTCATGTCACCCTTGCAAGGTGTATATAAGTGTACCACATAGGAAGCAGTAAAAAGGTTCTGTGCCTTCCTGAACCTGCCAAGCTGTGAAGTAAGTTCTGTATTTTAAATTAGCATTCATATCTGATGTTTTCCAAATATAGATCAGGATGAGGATGAATCCCTAGAGTAACTAACAAGAAACACTCTTAGTTCATAGAGGGTGGGGGGTTTTTTGCTGTCTAGAAATTCTGGTTTCCAAATTTTATCTTCATTATCAAATGTACCACCATGAAGCAGATGTTTATACCTTAGCACCAGGAGCACCTGGGAAGCCTGGAGGACCAGCAGCACCAATAGGGCCCTGGGAAATGAAAAGGAAGCAGTTGTGTAAAGTTATTCACTGACAACAGAAACATCTTGCTTGTTGAAGTAAGCAGATTAAAAAAATGCACATTTACTTATTCCATACATTACCACGTCAGCATATTAGCTGCCTTTTGCAGTTCCAAACTGACAGATTTGGCTCACTACAGTTAAGAGCCAGGTCAATGCTTAAACAACATTTGCAGTGCAAATTAAGCAAGAGTTGGTAAAACCTTGCCTTGAGGCCAAACACCTGAGAAAGAACAGAGGAAGAGCAGAGGCAGGCATCTGCAAGGCAAGATGATTGATTCTATGTTTATCTATTGCTGCGAGATTTATAATTACATTGGGACAAAGTTCCAACGCACCAGACATTACAAGAGAAGATACACTGATGGATCCACAACCTTAATTTTTTAAGGGATACAAATAAAAAGGGATAGTTTTTCTTCAATTACTAATTAAAAATCCAACTCATTAATTGATATTGGGAATTGATATCTACTATTTTGTCAGCTAACATCTTTCAATTAGAAATATTCATAATAAAACTGCCTCACAAATCCAAGGTAATAAAACATGTCAGCTGGTATGACAAAGAGGAATTTGCTTCAGACATTCTATAACCTACTGTGTTATAAAGGGGGTATCTGGAATTGTGACTAGTTTTGCATAAGCAAAAAAAAAAAAAA
>VXBB01017676.1:211980-225306 GCA_013399915.1 Illadopsis cleaveri | reverse complement strand
TGTGGATAATTTTTTAAAAAAAAAAAAAAAAAAAAAAAAAAAAAAAAAAAAAAAAAAAAAAAAAAAAAAAAAAGGCAAAAAAAAAAAAGAAGAAAATGCCCTTTAGGATATGTTTGAAAGCATGAACTTCCAGAATTTTCATTGCAATGACTTTTTTACATTTTAAATTTCAAGTGGAAAGAAGGATAAAACATTATTTCTGTTTTAGTTTTTAAAAAATGAATGTTAATAACTGTTTTGCAGAATAATAAGGTATCATAACCTAAATATATGAAAAATAACTTCAGCCTGGCACAGACACTGGGACATAATGCAACACTGTGCCCACTGTGAATAACAACTTATGCAATCGGCAGCTTCAGAACATTTTTCCTATAGCAACTCAACTGCCTTCAATCCAAGGTTCTTCAGCTAAAATTTTAGCTGTAGTTTTAGTTCTACTACATCAGATCTTAGCTGTAAGATTTTTATTTGCCTGCAATTTAACTGCCCAATCACACATTTTTAAAATAGTCGACATGGGAGAACTTAAAGAGAAATTCACAGCTATGCTCACATTCTACTCTGCTAAAGCACAACAGGTGTTTGAAGTGACAAGGAGTATTAAAATCAACTTTGGCAAAACAAAACCAAGTACAGCTTCATCATAGACTCAATTTTTGAAAGTAGGAATTAAAAAACCTATTAACTGTTATTACTATTGTTCTGGTGGATTTCAGATTTGTTTTACAGTTTCAAAATTATATCCTTGTATTCATATTTATGTGGCTGAGATAAATGAGGTTTACTGAAGTCAAGGGTAAATTATGGCAACACTAACTCCTTTTAAACAGATAAATCTGGTTTGGATTAGCTCTTATTAGAATAGCTACTGTTTACCAGTCAGATTGGGAGAGTAGGATCTTGCTGGCTTTTCACACTAGCTCACAACTCAGGTATCAGTGGTGAATGAAAAAGGTTAGTGCCTATTAGGCTGATAGGTGCAAAGCTATATCCTGTTGTGCATATATAATTTACAGGATGTATACAATTATAGCCATCTTTAACACATGCATGGTATCCACCTGTTAAAAAGTAGCTTTTGGCTTTTTAGCTTTTGGATGAGAATTATTCTGTTAGACTGTTGAAATGAGAATTCTGTTCACTGGATATTTCTCAGTGCGATGTGCTGGAAAACCTTCTCATGAAATAACCAGTACAAACAAGAGAATATTTGGTTCCTTTGATATGTTTAACATAAATCCTGAGGCTCTTATTATATTGTCTGCAAAGGGTTTGTGTTTCACTAATTCTCTTTGTGATGAGCAACAAAGAACTATGTTAAAAACATCAACACAATCAATTTCTTAAAAGCCCAAGAAATCCTCTAAAAACAGGAAGAGAAGCACAAAGCCTAATGGAACCAGGCTGTCAAAAAGCAAGACTGAAACTTACAGCAGGTCCAGTGGGGCCAGCGCTGCCATCACTTCCACGAGCACCCTGTGAGGAAAGAACATGACAAACAGTTTGAAAAGAGAACTGAGTATCAGAGGAAGCCACAGTAAGTGGCTGGTTCATGATGACAGACTGATGGGAAGCCACTTACAGCTGGTCCAGGGGCACCTATTCTTCCTCTCTCACCAGGGAGACCACGAGCACCCTTGAAAGAGAAACTAAATTAACTCATTTATATCTTTTCATTGGACATATATATACAGAGATTTTTTCCTCTGCTAAGTTGCATTACTATTACACTTGAGTATCTGGGTACCTGGAGTGTCAATAATGACAAATAATGAAGAAACTGCTGTCTGAACTAAATCCATCAGATTCTAATTTCCCACAGCAGCAGTGAATACTTACAGGTTGTCCTGGGGTACCATTTTCACCAGGGGCACCAGGCTCTCCCTATGAAGAAGAAAGTTTGGAGGTTTGAGTTACTTAAAGGACGCTTCAGACAGGTAGTCTAACACTATCAGAGAGGTTTTCAGCTATTGGATCCCATTGTCTGTGTCTTCTGCAGCATTTTATAACACAACTCTGTCCATGTTTCTGCATCACACTATAAAATAATAGCATATCAAGTCCTGAGGGTGCAGAGACTGCAATTGTCCCTGATATACTGGAACACAGCCAGATGGAATCCTTTTAGAAGGGGAGGGCCAGAGAAAGTTGTGTCACTTGCTCAGCTTTCTTTACCCCCTTTCTTTTTGCTGACATTTACTCTGTTGTATACATTTAAGAGATTGGATCTGGATAGTCAACTAAAAATCCAGGTCAATCAGAAGCTGAATGATGCTTTCTTTTGCCTTAGTGTAACTTAATAAAGTCCTCTCAAAAAGCTTAAAATAAGGATCTGCCTCAGGTATTTTTAACTTAAGACCAATAATACTGAGTATTTGAGTAACAGCCATCAATACACACGGCTCCTCTCCCTTCAGTACAGTATTCTCAACAGGTCTAGGCTGGTCTACAGTGACAAGATTTGTCTTAGAGCATTGTATCCTGAATATACCTGAACACACCTAGTCTTAAATGCTGCCAAGAGAGCAAGTTTTTGTCTTCATTGCTGCTTTCAGCATGGTTAAATCATGAACAACCTTGATTTAATATGCTGGAATTTTCTAGCACTCTTACTAGTAACTGTTCCATCCTTTACTTATGAGCTTTATCTGCTTTAAATCTCCAATGATGGGACAGGCTTTGCCATCTAGACTTTTTCTGAAGGTTAACAACTTGCAGTGATATTGAGGAATGCTATGTTACAATTAAAAACCCTATAACCAAGTAGTGCTAAGCTCTTAGAAACAAGCAAGATGGAGAATTGGTATTTGAGTTTTTCATTGTTATATTAGAAGTGTGTGAATAAAAATCTCCTGTGAATCAGTCAGGATTTCCTATAACACAATGATGCAACAGTGAATTTTTCAAGAACACTAATATTAGGTACTGAGACAGAATGGGGGAGGAAAAAACTAAAAGACAGAGTTTTCCATAGATGTTTCTAGACTATACTTCAGAATATATTTTTAAGGTTTTGGTTTTTTCTAAGGCTAGTGTTCAAATGTGCTCTAATATGAAGATGATATAAAGAAAAAAAGACTGTGAGGATCAAATAGCCTTAACTCAGAAGAGCACTGCATCTATCCAAATTTTTAGCAGGAGGCCTTACACTGACCATGTGTCTCACACAATAGAGTTTTGTAGAAAAATAAGATGTTTTCATTTTAGTATGCTTTGAAAAAACCTATCCAAATGTAGAATACAATCCAGAGAAGGGCAGAGATAGCAAAATCAGTCTGAAATGCTGCTCAATAGTCAATCATTAAGAGCCAAATTCTGCAGCCTTTATTCCCTGAAAGCACAAACTTGCTTACAACTTGATTGAGGGCTCAAGACCAAGGCCCCAGGAATGTTTTCCCATGACAAGGTGCATGTATTTGTTCTACATGGATCCACTGACTTCTAGATTACTGCAGCTGGGCAATGTTTAATAGCAACAAGGAAGACTGATTGGATGGGACTTCACATGTCTTTTGCTAGGAAGAGCTACAAATGCATCCTACATTTTCAGATTTTGTCTTTACCTTGTTGCCAGGAGTACCAGGTTGTCCCTTTTGACCATCCAGACCATTGTGTCCCTATATTGAGCAGAAAAAGAAATATTGATACATATTTTCTCTCAAATGGCTACATGCAAATTCTTAGTCATATAAAATAAAAACTTTCTCCCACACAAAATAATTTTCTAATATAATCTTCTGATTTTTCAGAAATAATTAGTCTTTCATAGCAGGCAATATTAAAAACTTTGAAGAGGTTCATGCACTCTTCACTTTCAGAGAACTTCTAGGGGTTTTCAGTATGCTGCAATGATGTTAGTCTTAAATATTCAGGGAAAAGTATGTATGTACTCACCCTAATTCCCTTAAAGCCAGGCAGACCAGGAGTTCCAGGGAAACCACGAGCACCCTAAAAACACACAGTGCATGAATGATTGTCTTTCATATTATACAGTGCAGTTAAAAGGAAAAATGATTAATAAGTCTTTCAATAAAATTAACAAATAGATTTGGGTTATTATCATTCAAGTAAGGAACACAAATCAAATCCTAACCTCTCAGGACCAGACTTGTTTCAAGACTTACAGTAATCAACCTGATTTTTTAGTTTGAATCTCAGAAATTTCACGCATTACCATGTGATTGCACAGCTTTTTTAACTTTCCGTGCCAAGGTGCCTGCTTACCTGCTCCTGTAAGCAGGTAACTTCTCACTATGCCACTTCTGTTACTCATTACTAGCTTTAGTGGGAATGGGGTAGGGAAACAAAATAAAAACAAAACTATATGATATCCCTGCAGGTAAGGGCTGAAATTGTATTAATCCATATAAGGAATATTACTAGACTGTTCACGTGGTGAAATTCAGGAAGGTTGTTAGGTTTCATTGATTTGTGAACTGGTTTGTATTGTACCCATTGCATCACTACCTACCTGAGGGCCAGCAACACCCCTCTCACCAGGCCTTCCAGGTTTGCCAGGGTGACCCTAAAAAATGCAATAAAGATGCACTAAGAAGGAAAACTTCTTTTATAAAATAGAAACACAAACCACTAAGAAAAAAGATAATACATTGGCAAGGCTTCTCTTTTTCCATAAATACAGGGAGATTCTTAACTTTTAAGTTTTCTTCTCCCTGTATTCAGGAAGGTAAATAATGTATTTGGAGTGGTTTGGAAGTTATCCAATTTTCTGTACATTTCCAGAATACTGCACCTCTTATACCATAAAATAATTATCTCAGGTGTTTATTTATTTAACAATGTAAAAAATATGGCCAATAGAATGCTTAACTTAACAATAATCTGGTTGTTAGAGTTGAATCACAACCCTAAAAGAGATGAGAAACATTTAATAACCACTTACGTCTTCACCAGCCTTTCCTGGAGGACCAGGGGGACCACGAGGACCCTGGGGACCCTGTTAAAAATAGATTGAGAATTACTTGAAGCATCAGTCTTCACATACATCTTCCCACTGTTTTCTGACTTGCGCTAGGGCATAGTTGGAGCCTCATTGACTTTGCACTTTATGATTCCAAGTGGAGAGAGCCTGAATCTGAGGGTTCAGCTCTGTTTCTGTAACAGGATCAAGCAGGAGTGTCCAAACATTCAAAGAAGTACATAGGGATACTAGAAATGGGCCTAACCATTACCAGCCTACTTTGGTGTGCTATTTCCTGATGCTAGCAGTGCCTGCATGTGATCTGTACTTACTGTTTGACCAGGTTCACCAGGCTCACCAGGATGACCTTGGAAACCAGGAGGACCCTAGAAAATGAGGGAGATATTATTGGTTTCCAAACAAGATAATTTGTGATTTTACAGGTATGTCAATATCAGCAGGAGAGAGAAGGCTGTACTCACAGGGGGTCCAGATGCTCCAGGTGGGCCTCTGGGTCCCATTAAACCCTAGGGAAGAAAAATCACAAGATCTTTTTAAAAACATCACAATTATATAAACTCATCTATAACATCAATTCCCAGCATTCATAAAATATTGGTTAGCATCACAGTTTCCACTGTGCAATGTTCAAGTGAAATTAGAGGAAGTTAAAAAGTTCTGAATGAATTTGCACAGGCAGTCCAAGTGAAAGCATCTTCTAATGGCAACGAACCAGCACAGAATCCAGTGGGATGATTAGAAATGTACCATTATGGCTGAGAACTTTATGGTTAATCTTCTTAATATTTTCTGGCTTGTTATCAAGTGAACTGGTTCATTCTTTTTCGAAGTCTTCCTTCTACCCTTCCTGTGCAGAGACTTCCAGAGTTTAAAGATGAGGGTCATGACTCATTATGAAGGGCTCTTATACAAAGTGTGTATACATCTATTTGCAATAATTATCTACTTCTATCTAAATATTTCATTATTTTCTGGTGTTGATTAAATTATTTTCATATCACTTGCAAAATAAGTCACTAATATACTCTCCTTGACATTATTTATAATTTACATACATCTTGAGAACACAGGGTGAGAAAATCACTCCTAAAAGCGAAATTTCCATAGATTGGTGTCTCTAAACAGTTATCTTAAATTTTACTAAGCAAGCAAACAATTGCAAACTGCAAATTTAACTTAGAGCTTCTATAGTCCAAACAAATGATTTAGGAGATGTTTCAACAGAAATAATTATGTTTTAAATTGATTTTAAAGCTTTCTCAGAAAGTCTTTTAGATTTTCTCATTACAAGATTAAAATCATATGCCAGTTTTTCAGTGGTTTATATAGCTTTCCCATAAGACTGAAAAGCTTTTATGAAGAGGAATAAATGTACATTAATTACAGACATTTACTCATGGAAGTTAAAGCAATGTTTTGGATACGAAAATACATATGGGGTATGTATTTCTGCATTAATTCTAGGACAAATAACGTTTTCTAGACAGTCTGAATCATATGTGCTGCACAAACCCTGTGAATTTCTTCATAAATGATATTCGGTAACTACTTTTCCCTTGCCAATCTGTTATATATTGTTTGTGAAACTTAAAACTTCTTCACAATAGGTAGATTGTGCTGCTGTTTCTGTGAAATGAAACTAACTGATTCAAAAATTGGAACATAGAAATGGTGACACCTCAAATAAATCCTCATCTATGTTTTCTGATTAATCTCCAGACACTGACAGCAGAACTTGATTAAAGGTACTCCTATTTTCCAGTATTTCCTAACTAAATGGATGCCAAAGTATTTTCCAAAATCCATTCAATATTAGAGTGTTTTTGGAAGTGGAGACAAGCACTTGACACAGAATAATCCTAGTCATCCTTCATCCTGCTGCTCACCCATCAGATGCACTGTCTGTGATGTCAGTGTGTGTGGTAAATTTAACCCATATTCTGCTATCTATGTACACTGAAAATATTTGCTAACATATGGAAGGGCAAGAAATTCATATGGAGTGGCAACAGACCCCTTAAATTCCATTTGTACATAGTATACAGTGAGCTATAAAGAGTCCTCCTCAGAACAGCCTTGCTGTACCAACTACCGACATTCAGATGCTGAGAACCAAATGCAGTGGCCAATTTAAAAAAAAACCTGTGCAATCCAAGGATATCAAAAGAGTTGTACAGCCATGGAGGCAAAATCATCACCAACTGGAGCCAAGATGCTGTGTTACTTTTTAGGCCTGTGTCTGCTTTAGAGAGCAGCTTTACAGTTAATCTCATTTCTAAAACACAATCTTCTGTCTCAATATGGGTAAAGTAATACTATACCAAAGTACACATGTTATCTAACATCAGATGATGAGATTCATTGACTCATAAAAGTGGGGTCAACAAACAGTTAAGGCACAAGGCCCAGCAGTGCTATATTCAAGACAAATATACAGATCCAAGACCACATTTCAAGTCCTCAGACTATTTAAAACTTTTACCATCATCCTATATCAAAGGATCAGTTTCCAGGCTGAGTCAATGTATGATCAAACCACTAATTTTAACACTATTTTTTTTCCATTAATGCAGCTGAATTAAAGGAAAATCCTAAATGCATTATTCATGTCAGTTATCAAGTGCTATGTCATACACCTACCATAGGTCCTGGGCCAAAATCTGCTGCTTTAGATGGATCATATTGAGCAGCGAAGTTCTGTAGACAATAAAAAGGGTGAAATTAAAATACTAAAAACTTTACTTTAAAATCTATTTTTAATCAACATTTTGTATCTAAATATCATCTGATTTGTTATACTTGCTATACATAAAGTATTTGTTACTTTTGTTTGTTAAAGCAGCATACATATAACTCAGTAAATATAGTCCTACTATAAATACATTTCTAATCACCTGTTTCCAAAAAGACTTGATTTTACCAGGAAGGCCCTTTCAAACCTAAATATTTCTGCAGAAGTGATAGAGAGGCATTCAATAGTGTGAACTGAAAATCAGGACTGTAAAATCAGTGCTCATTTAAAATTGAAAACTTTCTTGAAACTCTCAAATTATTCTGCCTAATTTCCAATGAGGGAAGTTAGGCAAAGCAGTGAAAAAATATGCATAAGTAAAATTCATGTACCAGCCCTGAGTAGCTATTGCATGAGGTAGGCCCTTCATTTTCAGAAATATCTGAGAAGCATGCAGACTCAGAAACACTGCAATAGATTTTTGATATTTTATCAAAATAGAAAAAGATTCTCCACATCACAATCAAACCTCGTTTTCTTGCTTGTTTAATTAATATATTAAAATAAAAAAAAAATAAAGAAAGCAGTTTGATATTTACAACCAGCAATATACAGTATTGCTATTCACATTGATGTTGAAAGAGTATTCTTCCATGCAGAAGGACTTACTAAACTTGATCAATACAACACTGTCTATGTCTGCATGGTCCCTGTGCAAGCTAATGTCCAGCAAAGAGTTAAATTCAGCATTCTCCAGAGAATACATGATGGACACCAGTGCACGTTTACAGTTCTGCAGTATGAATACACATATAAAGAAAAATTTCTAAAGGACAACACTCTAAAATTCTATAGCACTTTTAATTGAATTTTAGCTTAAGGAGTCGTCTTCACTTATTCCAATACAGTTGCTGTCTCTTGAATCCAACCACAAAGGTTTCTTTTCCCCATCTACTTAACTGCACTCGTTCCATTTAGTTGATGCCTAACCCATACACATTATCACTGTGTAAGCTTAATGTTAAATAACAGAGTTGATTTGCTCTTCTTCCTAAGTCCCTGTTGTTGAATACAGAATCCAAATTTTCCATGGAATATATACACCCCAAGGAGGGTTTCATTGGAACTGGGACCATCAATTTCTTATGGCTCATAAGAGAATGTTTCTTCCACTCTTCAATTCAACAACAGTGTTTTCCAGCAGATATAAATTTCATCTTGGTCACAAAGCATAGCTTATGAGTTCTGGTAATAGAAAGTTTGAATGCCTTACTCCGCCAAGACCTGGAGGACCAGGGGGCCCTGGAGGACCTGGAAGACCATCTTCACCATCTCTGCCTGGTGGACCTGGTGGACCCTAGAGTTAAAAAGAGAATTATACAGTGAAAATTACAAGTGGCTGAAGAAATCTCTGATGTGGTAACTTCAGCAACAACCAGGCACGCACAGCACACCCTATAGCAGCGTTATATATTTCAATAAATAGTTCCAATAAATGCTTAAATTTTATGTTACCTTGCTATACCCTGTATCAGATATGCACTGGAGCTCCGTATTTGAGAATATTTATGGGGGCAATATTGGATTTAGGCTACCAAAGCATAAGGTCCAAATTGGGAAGTTTCTTCTTAAGTGACAAACTTTGGACCTACAAACCCCAAGTGACCCATGCGCACCCACAGATCCTGTTAGTGAGAGGCTAAAATTTGACCAGCTGAGGATTAGAACAGGTCAGCTCTACTGATATGAGTTAACATAGATCCAGAGTAAGTCCAATGCCAGTTTTTAACCAGTATAGACAATTTGCTGGTATAATTGCAAATCCAGTTAAAATTTAGCAGTGCCCTTCTACAGATTTTTGATACCATCCGTCTGCTACTACTCTCAGAACTTCTTTTACAACAGGTTGAAATTACCTGTGTTCAGTCCAGTAACACTTGTCCTTACACTCTTTTATCTTTGATACACAAAGCTGGTCAAGTTTTGGCATCATGGCAATTGATGGGAGGTATTTAATTTGTTGAGTTTTTTGGACCCAGTTCACTACTTAATGAAATCCATAATAAATAGATTTCTAAAGGAGCAGAATTAGGCTTGTTGCCTTCAGAACAAAGAAACATCTCATTTCATTAAACAAATTTAGTTAGTGGCAGCCTAAACCAAATATCCAGCTGACCACACTGATATAGTCTTCCTAATAGTTTCCATTATATTTGTCAGCACACTATGATCTCAGAAATCTTCAAGAGCTCCCTCATCAGTACTATGGCATTTTCATTTTCAGAGAAAAGAAAAAAAGACACATAACTACACACAACCCAGATAAGTATGTGAAGTTCAGAATACCACTTTACAAAAAGTAGCAATGATGTAGAAGCAAACCAGAAAAGTAGAGGTCAGCAATATGAATGAACATTACAATTATATTATTCAACTGTCCTTATTTATGGTTACTTTTATGGTAGCGCCTTCAGCAGTATAATATCCACTTTGACTAGCAGAAGGTAGGTAACAAATGCCCAGCTGCCAAGAAAAGAGCCTTTCCCCAAAACATTGCCGGAGGCACAGATATCAAATTATCTTCAAAAACACCTTAGTTTATTCAGGTTTTATGTAGAGAAAACCTTATTATTCAAAGATTATATCTCTATGTGTAAACTTTTCCCTCTGCATTTCTATGCGTTATTTCCACTGTGAGCAGCTGGAAAAACATTTTCCAAATCATCACTTTAAGAGCTAGGCTGCCCTATGATCTCAACCACATCTGCTCAGGCACAATGACCATAATTTGGTACACAGATAACTTGGTTTCTTTTTTTAATGAAATTGCACATGCAAGCTTCTACGGGTACAATTATTTAATCTCCCAGCAATGCTTAAACTTAGTTTTTTCCTACTGGTTTTCCAACAACTACTGTTCAAAGATCACAAGTAAATGTCAATCTAATTCCTTACCCTTTCTCCCTGTGGCCCTTTGTCTCCTCTAGGGCCCTGCCAGAAGAAAATAACACTCAGTGAGTTACTGTGGAAACTTTACAGGACAATACAGGGAAACAGATACATTAAAAATAATTAGCGTACATTAAAAAAGAAAAGAAGGCTGCACATACAGGTCCAACAGCTATTTTCCACAGACAGTGTATTTTCGTCCACAATAATCTACTGCAAATAGATTAGCCACTGCCACTGTTGTGTGAATTAAAAGTGTCACTTCACAGTCCACAGAACTACTTGCAAAATTGGGGTTTGTTCCTACCAAATAACTAGTTCTAATTTAATAGTAGTGACTTTTAGAAATAATATAGAATTGATTTAGCCTTTCAGACCTGTATGGATATTGCTGTATTATTCAATTCATGTAAATCTTTACAAAGGAACTCTGTTTAAATAAGAATGATACTTTGATGTCATTTGGGTCTTGGTAGGCTTAGTTCTGCTTACAGGTAAAACACCTTTTATTCAATTCACTGCTATTTTCAGAGAACACTGAAAATAAGCAATGTAGTCAATTTTCCTTTCATCTAAAATTCAACAAAATATTAATTCATTTGACTCCCTGATATCATCTTCATTTCCACAAAAGAAAAATAAAAATGCTTACCTTGCGCCCTGCAGGTGCCTGGAAAAAATAAGGAAGAGAATTAAAAAAAAAAAGAAGTCACAATTTCTGCCAGTATTTTAAACTAAAATAATGCATAAACTTAGACTCATTTTCTTACATAACTATACTTTTTCTTAGTCCTATATATTTAATTATGCCCTATGATTTAAAATCACTTTGAAGGCTAGGAGGTTATATATAGCAGAGATGCATGTAACTATAATAAAACGTTATGTTGAAGACTGACAATTTTATAGCTATAGCAGCGTAAAATATTAGAACTTTAAAAAAAGAGTCACACTTGAGCTCTTTCATAATCCTAATGTGCAATGAAATTTAGACTGTAAAACTGGATTTAAAGCAGAGTAATGTCCAATCCAAACTGCCAGGTACAATGTCCAAAGAGCACTGCTCCGTTACGTTCTTCTCATGGTCTCTGCACCTATGAAGGCAGTCTCTTAAAAAGGCCATCCCACTTGTGAAATTGGGGTGGGTACCTTTCCAGGCAGTGCCTTCAGGATTTAATCACCACTTTTACACAACCATCTTGGGAATGAATGTTAGAAAATAGTACTGCCACAAGAAAAGAAGCCTAGCCTGTTAATTGGAGTGTTACATATTAGATAAAAAAATTATACTGACCTCACTCACATCTGCAAAGAGAAGGGAAAGAAAAAAAGAGATAATTAGAGCAGGGATTCAAATACTTTACAAGTTTTAAATTTTAAACTTGCTTTCAGTTAAAAATTAGATTTGCTGCTTTAAATTCCAAATGCAATTTTGTTGATTTCCTTAATGCAATAAACATGTTCTTAATGTAATTTCTTACTGTTAAGATGGTTATCTTAGACTGGAAGGAGTCACAGGTGAAATTGCCATGTATTTCGAATTCAAAATGGACTTGTTAATTACATCAAGACAAGTAATACAGCTGATACAGTAAAAAGGCAGATATCAATGATAAACTTGCTCTAAATGTTTCAACATGCCTCCATTGAAAACTCCCCAGGCCTATGTATTTCCGCATATGTGTTCATGCAAGAGATGAATAAACCCAGGCAGACTGGCAGATGTGAAAACACTAAATTGTAGGGGTAATGTGAAATTTTCAGATAAATGGTCCAATCCCACTTTTTATGGGGAAAGGTTCAAGCCAAACATACCTATTTCCACATTTTCCTGTAAAACTGTGTAACAGGAAACAGTTTGAAGCTATTTGAACAGTTTGAAATACCAAATTGCAAATAACTCAGTATGTTATGCACTGCTAAGTGTGAATATGCACTTTTTTCATTAGTTGGAGAAACAAAATTTCTGAGTTTCTTAATTTCAAGGAATCAAAAATCTTTTCTGACTTAAACTCACCAGAGTACAAGAGTCTCACATATATCACTTGAATGCCAGGAATTTAACACTACCACTAACTAACAGGCTGCTGGATGTTTTTTCCACAACGTGTCACTTTGGCAGTGTATGATCACACTAAATTCGGATGATTCGTGCACTCCAGAAAAATGTAACAGTGCTGAAATGCTGAAAGCACTGGAATTCCGCGGCAGTACACACGGGCAGCCTGCGCTAACCCAACACAAAACTAAAGCCATTGCTGCCCGCAGGTGATGGTGAGAACGGCGCCTACCCAAACTCCCTGCGGGATGCGCGGGGTGCTCGGTTCGGGGACCCCCATACGAACCGCTCCGTCTCCCTTGCCAAGACGCAGCTGCCTCCCGTCACCGGGGTAGGGGGGATGTCCCCAGAAAGCCTGTNAGGGAGGGAAGGCTGCATGGATGGAGAGATGGATGAGCCGCCGCTCTCCCGCTCTCCCGGCTCCCTGCTTCCGAAAGCGCGCCTCAACTCTCACAAAAGTGCAGCCTGGGTTCTTCCGCTCGCTGCAAGCANGGGCGACCCGGGGCTCATCATCCCGAGGGGCACCATCCCGGGGGACATCATCCCGGGGTCTCCCAGCGCCAGGAGCGGGCAGCGCACGGCTGCTCCCTCCCTGCTCTGCCCTGGAACGCGGCCAAACCCTGGGTCAAAGCCACGGTGGCC
>VXBB01017676.1:167186-209088 GCA_013399915.1 Illadopsis cleaveri | reverse complement strand
AAAGAGAGATGAAGAAGAATAATTAGTTTATAATAGGTTTTTCCCATGTGAGTCTCTTTTGAGCAATCCACTGTGCTGAAAAATTCATAACTGAAGTTCTCTAGGACCAACAACAGCTTTGCCACAACAGTCTTAGATGCAAACCTGACCTTTGGAACCTGTGGAGTCCTTGGCCATTTTCTTCACTTTCAGTCATCCGTTGTCTTCTTATTTCAAGGAAAGATGAGGAAGCAAAGAGAGGAATCTTTTCTCCATCTAGCATCAGCAGTTATTCAAGCCACACCAAATGATTTTAGGGTAAGTGACAAAGGCCGATTAAGCTGATCTTCCTACAAGGTATCTCTGTCCTACAGGCACTGTCACAGTTTCTGTTGTGAAGACAGGCTACAATGCTTATCTTCTCTACCTAAGCATGCAAAAATAATCTTAGAAACTTTGGGAAAGAAAAAAAGTATTTCATCAAAAAGGTAGTGCCTAGTAACTTTGGGCCTATAGTGTGAATTCAGAAATACTTTTTCCATAAAATACAATTATGGCAAATGGTTGCTAGTGTGCAAATATCATTACTAGTACAAGTATTTCTGAAGTAATAGAAGTAACATGAAAGCTTTTGGAGCCATTAGCATACCAGAATTTATTTGATCAGCCTGCTTAAACAAGTAAATATCTAAGAATTCTTTTTCTGTTTGGATCATACCTGTTTAAAGGAACTATTTCACACTAAAGCCAGTAATGCCTATGGCACAATTTAAATTGAAACTTTCATGATAACAAAAAAAATCCTCTACAAGATTTGCTGTTCGGGCAGGCTTTAAAAGAGAGGAGTTTCCAGGTGATGTCAACCCAGATTTTTTTTAACATTATTTTGAAGAATTGTTAGAATACAGATCAAAAATTATGAAAACTGTTACTTTTTAATATGTACACTGGGAAGCATTTTCCCTGCATGCCATTTCAAAACTTATAAGGCAATTACTGGGCCATTATCATAGAATCAGAGAATGGTTTGTGTTGGAAGGGACCTTAAAGACCATCTAGTTCCAATCCCTTTGCCTTTCACTAGACCAGATTGGATGGCCAATGTGGTCATGAACACTTCCAAAGATGTGGCATCCACAACTTCTCTGGACTTGTTCCAGTGCCTTACCAACCTCACACTGAAGAATTTTTTTCTCAGCATGTAATATAAACCTACTCTCTTTCAGTTTGAAACCCCCTGTCCTGTCACTACATGCCCTTGTTAATGGTCTCTATCTTTCTTAAGCTCCCTTCAGGTACTGGAAGGCCACAATTAGGTCACCCCAAATTCTTCACTTTTACAGGCTGAACAACCCCAAATCTCTTCCTCTTTCCTTGTAGGAAAGGTGCTCCATTCCTCTAATAAACTTGGTGGTGCTGCTCTGGGCTGTCTCCAGCAGGTTGATGTCCTTCCTGTGCTGGGCACCCCAGAGCTGGATACAGTAGTTAAGGTGGGATCTCATCAGAGTGGAGCAGAGGCGCCAAACAATTATCCAGCCAAACATTTTAATACTGTCTGGCTAGCACCATACTACAAGAAAACATAGAACAAACATAGAATTTGGAGAAAGATCTGCGTCTTTTTAGGCTGTGCCCAAACCTCATACCCCAGGGTGGATAACTACATTTGGTGTAATCTCAGATCCAAGTTCTCTGCCAGCTGATGTGAATGAGAGAGCAACAGTGTTTATGGTTGGTACAAATAAGTTATTAATTTCTTTTCATCTGTTCCATCACAAATTTTCACACATTTGTTGAGATGATGGATGCATGCCCCACCATACAGCAGTAGTGGGTGAGCAACAAAGGTGCCTAAGGGAAGTAGTTTCCCAGTGGGATGAGTACTGGGATGAGTTCAGTGACATTATCTGGCTTCAATCTTCTTTTTGTAGATTATGGATGGATATATGAGGGTCTCTGTGATTTTATGCAGCACTGAGTTGAACCTTGGATAGTTTTTACTTGATGTTTGCTGTGTAGCCATGTCAGCTTCCTTAGAGCTATTTTTAATGGAATTGTTTATGATTCTGGACTTCACACCTTAGCTCGGTTAGTCAGTGTTTTGCATTAACAAGGAGACTAGTACATTGTCAGTGGAGAAAATATGGAAGTGGTACCATATATGTCCTTCACTGCCACTCGTTGTGTCATGTTTGCTGTTTTCTTCTTGACAACTTAGTAAAAAAAAAAAAACCCAGAAAAAAACCCTGAAAAAATAAAAATGAAAAAAGAAAAAAAGAAAAAAGAAAAAAAGAAAAAAGAAAAAGGTAAAAAAAGGTTGTGCTATGCTCTCACAGGAAAAATCCTGAGGAGAGACAAGATACTGCAAGGAACTTCCAGCAGTCCTCTGTACCCAGTGTTGAAGTGCCAGGTGTACTAAGGCTCCTGTGGCCAGTCCTACTGTTCCTATATAGTGCTAAAGGTACACATTGATCTAAGAGCATGGCACAGGTACACAGAGTCATGACTTGGCTGCTCCAGGGATCATAATTTAGAGGGAGTCCATGGGATGCCAGTAAATGTTAAGGTAGCTGGAACATTGTTCTTTGTGCAAACAGCTCATAGCCATTGACTTCTAATGCTTCTTTGATATTTTAAGACAGTTCTTTTAGAAACATTTAAAGTGGCTTTTGAGAAGTAGACCAGCAAACTGACTTTTAATGGGAAATAAACAGGTTCTATGTGAACAGCTACGGCTGCTGCTTCATTTAGTTTCTGTTCCCCGGTGGCTGTCTAGTGTCTGAAATAAATCATCATCCATCATCCTCAGCAGGATTAATGGTCATGAATTCTCAGAAAGGAGAAACAGATAGGCAGCCCTTGTGGGAGTGTTGTTAGAGGGATCAGTAGACGAATTTAATGGAAAATTTTCTTCAATTATGCTTAAGTAAAGGCAAACAAGAGAATGACTCAAGGCTGCTTTAATACAACTGAGATGTCTAGTTATTTTTCTTGAAAGGGGTAAACCTCCACAGCAGCAGTCAGTGAACTTTCTGGGTGGTGTTTAAGTTATTCTAAGTATATATAATTTTTTCCTCCTTTTTTTTTTCTTTTCTTATTTTTTTTTTCAAAGATTACACGTTTAGGGATTGAGGAGGTCAAAACAAAGGCTTAGTTAACCTATTGATAGAAAGCTCAGTTGGTTGTTGCTGGAGCTAAACCAATTTATCATGTTTAAGTAAACTCAGGACACGTTAATCTCTTTTCATGTCATTATCAACTCAATCTATTGCTGACACTGAAAGTCATCCAATAAAATAATGAAATTATTACTATGCTAACTTACTTTACATCTGAAAGATAATTTGAAAATTTTATTTTTAAAGATCATTTGGACTTCACCTCTAATTCATTTAATGAAGCTATAAGCCTGCATGTCTGTTATGAACATCCTTCCACACTGGCTCTGATTTTGTTCTCACCCTGGTAATACAATGGAAACTCACACTGACTTCAGTAATAGCAGAGCCAGGCCAATATGCACTATAGTTGTATATCTCACAAGTCTTTAACCCATATCACAGAAATTTTTATTTTTTTTTTTTAGATTTCAGCTTTTGCCATCTAATTTGTTTTTTTTTTTCCCTGTTCTATTTGCCAGCCTTACAATTTTGACTCAAATAAATCAAAATTCTCAACTAAAACAGAAAGAGAGATGACCAGGTAGTCCTTCGAGATGCTCACCAATCTAAGCAAATACTAGTAAAGCAAATCAACAAAGTGCTGGTGAGAATTTCTCTGTATGAACACACATTAATGGATGTGTGTAGACAGACTATAAATAAGTTTGTGATATGGACATGAGGTCTGGTATACCAAGCTTGTACCACAGTTATTTAGAATATTGCTGAAATGGGGATCAAATCACAGTATTAAAAGGCTGCATTGCATCTTTATGGAATTGACATCTACAGTGCCTCAGCTCCTGGGGATTTTCAGAATTTTCTATATGAGATGAAACAAAAATGCAATGAATATCACTTGTAGAGGATCAGTATAGATCCATTCCTTTACATTCTCAACAGGCTTGGGAACGATAAGAACTCAGAAGTGTATGAATCAAGAATGCACTGCAAAAAGTAAAAGGTAGAGATCAGTGGAGTAATTGAAAGCAAACAAACATGATCGTGGCTTATATTCGGTCTGTGTGAAGATGTCTTTGTTGTAGTATCATATAAAGCTCTAATTATTGCTTCATACAATTACTATTGCAATCAGAATCAGACAGGCAATATTAGAGGAAACTGCCAAATTATTGGCACCTTGCCTTGAAATTAACCACTGAAAAGTTTTACAGCTGCACAATTAGAATTAAAAAACTCAAACCAAAACCATCAAAAGAACCCTCAACTATCACAGTTTACAGCAGGTGGGAAAACAATCAATCTTTTTGTTATCTTCATGTCCAGAGTTTCAATTAGCATAATAATAAATGGTAGTTTTCCATAGCAAGTGGTAATTTTCAGCTACAACAAAGAGCATACAACCCATAATTTAATGGAAAGAAATCTGTCTCAGTAAAGGAAGCACCTCCAACCTGATCCCTCATTATATGGATACCACTTGGTATGCACACTGACAGTCAAAAATGAGCAGCAGTGCAAGTAAAGGCTTGTTTCAGACAGTGTAGATCACTAAAATTCGCTTCTGAAGCAACAAAATTCCCACAGGCAGTGGGGGCAATTTTCAAGTGCATTTAAATTCTACTTTTAAAAATGAGGTAGCATACAGATTTACGTTGTGTTCAGCAATAACATTGCCTGGTCAGTCCAGGCTTTTCCTTGACTAAAACTTTTCACTGGTTGTCATCCTGAAATGCTTTCATCTCCCACAAAAACTGTGGACAGATCTCTGTTCTGCTTCATGTGGAGTTAGAATTCCTTCATTATGGAAGGCGACTGCACAGGAAATCTTATGTGTTGATTAGTTTTGGATGCCCTTCTCACAACTTTCTGCTTCCTATTCACCGAAAAGATAAACAAATCTACTGCTGCAGACTAAGGAAAATGTCACAGCATCTGAGTACGAGGACTTAAGGCATATTTTTATGTCACAGGGAGGCAAATGTGAAATCCCTATGGCTGAAATCACTCGTATAAGGCTTGGCTGAGTATATCATGTTGCTGTTCCCCAAAATTGTACACCACAACATTCCCATTTTTAAGTGGTAAAATCAATGAATGGCATGCAGTACAGTGTTCTTTCTCCCTACAAACATTTTTACAGCTGATTGTGCTTTGTTAAAAGCTCTTAATACAGTTGAATGGGCCATTGTTCGTTATAACAGCATATGGTTTTGTAAAAAGCCCAGGGTTAATGCATGAGGGGTGGAACGCTAGGACCTTGCAAGAGATTGTCAGAGCATGGTGCCCATAACCAAGCCAAGGTCACAAGTTCCTCACTTAAGAGCTGGACTCAATGGTCCCTGTGGTCCCTTCCAGCTCAGAATATTCTCTGTGTGGGATTCTGTGTGATATTGTCTCACACACCTTCAGAAGAACAGATGTGGCAAACATCCTAAAAACCTCAGATTCTCCCTTTTCCTAGACTACCCTCTCACATCTCTACCTGCTCCTTTCACTAGGCTCAGCTTCCTATTCTGCAGCTATCAGCTGGGCAAAAAGCAGCCCATGCCACTGCTGACCCCAAACAGGCCAGCATACCTGTACTGAATAGCCAGCTGCTAAACCAAACCAGACAGTTTGAACTCACTATGAAACCATTTTTTCTTGGAGTTGCTGATTTTAGTCTTTTCCCTCCAGCTAACCTGCCAGTTTCATGAAACCTGCAGAATCTTTTTATCTCTGTGGATTGTTCCATCAGTTCTGCTGAAGTGGGCTACAAGGCTGTGGGGGAATGCAGTGGGCAGGAAAGTAGGGAGGATGCATCTCCTTACTGAAGTCTGTTGGGCTTCAGAGGTAAATCTATTTTGTTGAATGTTGTTGGCATTCTTCAGCACAAAATACCTTCTTAGTATTAACTTTGCTTGTTAGTAAATACTACTAGTAGATAAAGAGTGGCAGCTCTTCATTCTCTCTTCTACAGTATTTTCCTCTCTTTGAAAAAGGTTGCTCATCTTTGCCTTAGTGTACTTCTCCATAGCCTTGTGAGATGATAAGCAGCCTTGCTGTAGTGCTGTACTCCACTTTTTTTCACAGCATGTTATTTTCACATGTCAAGCTTTAATAGGATATTTGAAATATTAGGCAATTAATCGATGAACTCCTTGAAACTCTACAAAGTACAAATTTGCAAGTGAGAGTTGAGGCTTGTAGTTCCTGCACCATAAAAAGCTAAAGGCAGTGAGACTATTTTAATAAAACATTACTTGCTATATTAATTGTTTTTAAATGTCTTTTACTGGTCACCATCACAAGACACTGCCTTTGACACACTTTGATCTGACCTGATAGGTTCCAAAGTACTTATGAATAAAAAAACCCCACAATATTGAAATAAAGATGGGTTCTTTAAACATAGAGTCATAGAATCATGGAATATCCTGAGCTGAAAGTGCCCCACAAGGATCATTGAAGTCCAGCTCCTGGCCTTGCACAGGATAACCTCAAGAATCACATAATAAAGCCAGAGAAGTTAATAGAATCAATTAAATTTTTAAAATTTTTATCAGTACTGAGCCTGTGTATTTAAAATAATTTTTGTTTTCTATATAGTTTGCAGATTTATTTTTTTTCTCTTGGATTTTTTTTGGGAAAAGTAGATTATGCCCTAGATTGCTATCAAAAAATGGAATGGGAAAGTCTTGACAGGTATATCCATGGGACTCTGAGAAAGGTAGGATCATGTCTACAGAAACTATACTACTGAGCAGGCTGTACATGAGAATAGTTAAACTGCTTGTGCTTAGTCTGATTATGCTAAACAGATATGGTGGAGGATAATTTAATTTGTAAATTGCTTTTTATCTGTGACAAGATGCTCAGTAGGGTGTATGGATAAGATCTGGACAGAAGAGCTCCCAGTGCAAGTATGTGCAAAGTGCATGTACTGCTGTCTTACAAATGATACTATATTTTTATGTTATTCCATTTTTTTATCATTTTAGAAATTACAAAAAGAGTGACTAAGAACTAGGAGGTCTTGGTGAAATTTCTGTGTGCATGAAGGCCCCACTCCTGAAACAGTGTGGTAGAATCCCATCTCAGTGGATTCACCACAGGAAGCCATCAGGTTTTGTCTCAGGAGCAGTGCTGGGAATTTAGCACAGTCTTTAGTGCAAATGAGGCTCTATTGCCCTACAGGAAAGTCAGTGGTGCACAGTGGGGTTACACGTGAGGGAGCAGACTGCTCTGCTCTGAGCTGACCACAGCTGGTGTACATTAAAAGGGAATGCTGTGCTGTGGAGCTCAAGGGCATAAGCTGTGTGGATAGTCCAGAGTGTAATGCCCTGTCAGGATAATTTAGGGCTGCAGCCAAAGTAGCCTGCATAGCCTCGAGAAGTTTGATTCAGCAGCTGCTCAGCCTTCCCTACAGTGGTCACAGAACTTGCACTACGGGCTACCATCACTTCATAGACTATCCAAACTGGTAACAAAAATATTTTCTTAGGTTATTTGTACCAGAAAGGTCTCACTGAATGGAAAAGGAGCAAATCAACAAAGGGTTTAAGTGCTTTCAAAAAATCCTGACTGGCTAATTAAGTGAATACTATTTAAAAGGTCTTTGGCTTTTGGAAGGCTTCTCTGAAAGGTTTCAAACCACAGAGGGTTATGCCTCTGTTATAAAACTGCTATAGACAAGAAATGGGGGGTGATGCCTCCTACATTCCCCTCAAACACGAGAGTGTTTGCATTTCATTTGGCTAAACTGTAAATGAGAAAATCACCCTTCATGAGAGCACATAACCATATCCATTCTTATGGTATGACCCTAGCAGACCTAGATTGTGGATTATGCAGTCACCTGGAGCCAAACTCTCTCTTAGCCATCAAATAACACTAGTTTCATAAAATGAAGTAAATTTTTTTTTTTGTTCCAAGTGAAATGTGCCTCCTTATGTATCTCTGTCATGAAACTGAAAGACATTCAAATTAGGCAGATTTCAGCTTTTCTGACACACTCTTGGCATTACAGTCTGTTTGTGTCTTCCAGTTTGTGTCTTCCAGAGCTGTTCTACAAACTCCACTTCAGTTTAATTGCTTGTAGGAATTATTGCTTGAAGCTATTTGCATTCAAACACAGAATGTGAAAGGATTACATGAGCCTTAGTTGATTATTTTCTATTGTAACTACTAGTGCTTTTCTCTCTTAATTTTAAATGTTGAGACACTTTGTGCTCTCGTTGGTGCTCAAACTCTTGCTCTGCATTAGCAGCATCAGCTGTGTCCAAGCTCCAAAGACATTTTCAATCTTTGTGTGTATACAGACAAATCAGTTTACTCAGCTTTGAAAATTCTAGTATTCTAAACTCTAAGACTTGACAAAATTAGTGCATTTAACTTATGTAGGTAGGTGCATGGTTCAAAATTCAAGCCTCATCGTCAGCTCAGGACAAGGTTTGTTTGTCCATCCTGTGCAAACTCCAGCCTCCCTGCACAACTACTTGATCATCAGAGGAGTCTGAGTGGTAACAAAAGAAAAAGAAAACTGCTGCAGAGAATGTGCATCTTAATTGGCACAGGAGTTATCTTTTTTCTTTAAAGCTCTGAGTTAATTTAATTTTCTTTAGCTACTTCCAAATCCAGAACTTACTCTGCATCTCAGTGTTGCCACATTCCAGATGATTTCTGACTGGGGTTGCCCAGCTGAATTCCTATTGCTTTGTTTCCAGACTCTCATATTTCTCAGCTCTTTCCAAATTGCTGGAACTGCTGCCCCTATTACAGGGAAGAGCTCAACTGAAGACAAACACATAAGATTGCAGTCCCTGTCTTAAGGCACAAACATGAATTTGGGACAAGAGGAATAGCATTCTTGATATTTATGCAGAATTAACCCAGAAGACTGTGTTTGAACACTGAGTTTCGTCATGAAACTCGTATCTTAGGATTTCCTTTAACAACTATAGAGAAGCAGTGGCTTTCTTCTATTTTAAATCAACAGGAAAGCTCTATGAAAACTGAACTATTCTGCCTGATGAGAAGGGGTTAATTTTCTCAGGGTTAGCTTGGCTTATGAGAAATTCTCTACATTCACAAATTTGAATTAAAATAGTTGGGTAAGCTAAAGAATGGTGTAGAGCTTCCTTTCATCCTCATTTGAGGAAATATAGAAGGAAAGAATTCAACAGAAACAACACAGCTCACAATTAGAAAAGCCCTCCAATTTATTTAGCTAAAAGAAGTATGATTATTTTATTATAGGAAGTAGGTTTTGCTTAGTGTTTGCTGATCATACATGGAACAACAATATTTCGCATCTATTATAAGGGAAGTGCTAAATACAGGAAGAATTTATGTAACATGTAGGTAACAAAACAATCACATATCAGATATATGATCTGCTGGTGGAATTGAATTAGGGCTACAAAAGTTTGAATATTATTTTTCCTTGTAAGCCTCTGTCCCTGCAGCCTTGATGCATTGGACTGACTTCTTCCAACAACAGCTCTCCGACTGGTTTGAGGACAGTGCTTCAGGGTTCTACAAGGAAATATTGCTAAGTAACTAACATGGAAGAGCTGACAAGATAATTTAAGCAGCTAGATTTTTCCCACTCTAATTCAAAATATAGAGTGAATGCCTGGGAAGTATTAGTATTTTAGTTTCATTTGGTAAAGAAGAAAATATTGCAATTTCACTCCTACACTGTTACATTTCAGCCTTTAAAATTTAAATTTGCTCTCTGTTCTTTTAACCTAAGGTTGGAACACTATCTCAAAATAGGAGAAAATACATACTTTGATGTCAAACATTTCAGGCTCTGAGAAGTTCTGTACCAATTACTTCAAAGGAAACTTCTTATCAATGAGTTCCGATCATTTGTTTGTATACAGAGCTGCCTTTCACTGTTGCAAGGTTGTTCATTAAAAATCAAACTGTACCAACTTTAACACAAATTTCAGGTTCTCAGTTCTTACTTCTCCAACATAACAAGTGCTCCTATGCTAAGGTCAGAGCAGGAGCAGGAGCAGGGGCTCACTCATTACAGACTCAGAACCAAAGAATGATTACATTCACACCTGGTGGAATCCATTGTGGCACACTAGAAAATTTCACTGGTGAAAGAATCACACTGCTAAAAATGACAACACTTTGGCTCTCATTCTCAACATCCTTGCCAAAATTAGGCAGATAAAAGTGAAGAGTACCTTTCCATTCACTTGCTGCAGCGTAAGTTTCATAGTTTTCTTATCTTGGTTTTTAACTTGGCTGTTCTACCTACTATGCTCCAGGTTACTGGTTAAATCAAATTTCAGTTAGAAATCTAACATTAGTTACATGATAAACATGTTTCATACACCAACATTCAGTTTCCAGGCCATTAATACAGTCAACAGACTCAGGTAAGTTAGAGACATTATTTGCCAGTTTAACAGACCTTAGAGTCTCATTATTTTGAGGGGTCATCTAGCTCCCAGAAAATGTCTTGATTTCCAACAAATGAAGTGTTTGCATGCAAATTATATGAAAAGGCAGCATGCTGACATTTGCCATAAGACAGGTTTTTATCATCATCTGAAGCCACTGATTTGGTAGGTAACTTTTGAGAATTTACCTCCTGGGTTCTTGTTTCTGCCCCTGCATTATGCATACAAGAGCCTTCATTTACATGCTTTGCAGAGGTGTGATGCATGCTAATAGTTTCATGCTGATGTAGGCTTTGATATGCAATTCAACAAAGGTGCTAAATATTCTTTTAGTCAGCCCAGCCTTAATTTCATGTGACACAAATGTTAATGTTTTGGCACAAGCAGACCTTATTGCTGAGCCCTAATGCCAGTCAGAACCTTTAGTGCTGTGTCTGTTCACTCAGCCCAACCTGCACCTGGGCATTACATCTCTTCAAGTAATTAATACTTCAAGAGCTATCTTTCAGTCATCACCTGTGCACTCCTGTTAGACTGCTCACCACAGTTATATGGGATCCTTGAGTATTTAGACTTCCACCCAGTAGAATGTCAGGCCTTATTTGTGACTGAGTTGGTATAACAACCAGGCTGGGAAAAGGCATTCCTGCTATCGGAATTCAATAGTGGATATAATTCAGCTTTTCAGCCACCTTCACAAAGGTGTCTGCAGAGGTTGTCTGGCCATTAAAATGCTACTTAATGATGTTGTCTTGATGACCTGCTTTTTACTAGTTCTAAAGAAATTTGTGGCTGATTATGGTTCTGAAGGCCTGAGACATTAGCTTTGATACAGCAAGGTGCTTATGCTGTAGCTATTTTTTGTATTTCTTATGTATACTTCTTAATGAGTTTGCCAGAAAAGGATTATATTGTCACTTGCAGAGGCTTTGCTCATCAAGTAAGACTAAAAAACCAGAGCAAACAGGAAGCCCCTGTCTTCAAGCCCTAATTTGAACAATATATGCATTTACAGAGAACCACCTAATAACCACTTTGCTATATGATCAGGCTGATCAGAGATTTACAGAAGTATCTTGGGTAGGCATAATGTAAACATATCTGGCATTTCAGTGCAGGGGTTGAAAACAAAGTGGAGGAAAATGATGGAGAGAGGGACCTAGAGGGGGTATGGCCAAGGTCAGAAGATGACCTAAGGCAGCCCCTCTGCCTTCCAAGTAGGCCTGTGTATATGTATGTATGCATGTGTGATATAATCTTTCTTGATGTCTGGTTCTGCCTGTACTACTACCTTTCAAAGAAAGCAGTACTTCAGAAGTGTCCATAACTTCTGGATTTGCCCCATAATAAATAAATAAATGTTTCAGGACTTGTCCCATAATTAGCTGGCCTTGCATACATTCTCATACACTTCCTGCTCTGCACGTGAGTATGTAATTAACTGGGCTCTGTGTGGTGGGAAAACAGCTAGGCTCACTCAGCATGGAAAAGAGACAGGGGGAAGGTGAGGAGCTGTGTGAAATGGCTGCAGTTCATCTGGCACCAAATATCTGCCTCTCTCCTGATGGGCTGGGAGTTGCAGCTGTGAGAGAAGAAGGAGCAATTTGCTGTGTGGGAAAGACTGCAGCAGGTCATGACTGGAGCTGCACAGCAGGCAGAGATGGGGAATGGATGCAAACTGCACTGCAGTGCTCTGGGTCTTACTTTCCACTTAATTTCTGGGTTCTCTATGAGCTGCTTAACACAACTGGGTCTGCACAGCTGATAATTGACTGCTGCAGATCTGGGATGTAAAGTGAATTGTCTTGCTCCAGCTCATACAGAACATTCTTCACTTCCTTTTCTATAAGCTCTTGTATTTCACTGTTATGAGATATTAAAATTTCTGTACCATACTGGATGACTTTTGATGGTAGATGAAGCATATAGTACCCCTTGGAATAAAATGCTCAGTAGTTATTGTACCTGGCAAAAGAAACACAGAGCTCTATTTGTCTTCACAAGTCTTTATAAACAATATAAGCACAAAGATGTGAATTGCTGCCTACAGGTGGTCTAACAAATGATCTGTCACCAGCTGAGCTGTGATCAGTGTCTCTGAGCATGACAAATAATCTGTGACAAACATGGGAAAATGAGATTACTTTATCTCTACTGCCTTAAGGGGTACGATAAATTGTATTAGTTTGCAGTTTACAAGATCTGAGTGCATGTACACAGTGACATGAACAGTTGATATGTAAACATATCTTAACTAATTTGACTGGTTGTATGGATCTGTACCTGTGTCCATCTAAAACTATGTACCCGTGGAAGTTAGTTGTTCTCTTTATGAGAGAGAGGACCTAAATCTGTACTGCATATAATAGTTTGGTAACTAAACACATAAATGAAATTATGTATTGCCTTTGGTTTTAATATCAAGAAAACTCTCTCTGCTACACCAAAAGTCTTCTGTTGCTGTCTGTATGGAGTGGTCAGCCTTTCTTTCAGAATTGGTTGAAAGCTACTTTTTGATGGATTGGTCCCAAAATCTTAAAAAAAAAAAAAAAAAATAGCTGGAAAGCAAGAGTTCTTCATAGCCAGAGATGAATCATCTCATGTCCATCCGAGAGTGCAATTAGGAAATCTGGGATAGAGCCCATGTCCTGTAACAGCCAGCACCCAAAGTGGTGACTTACTTTGGACTGGGTTCCCTGTGCTCAAGGAACTGAGGAGTTGCCTTTTTTCCCCAGCAGATTAGGCAGAGTGAAACTCTTGTCTAGTTGCCTGGCACTTAAAGGTTCTAAAGCAGCAGAGAAATCATGAGTCAGAATACACGCAAGGAATGTTTTCCAACCCAAATAGTTTATTTAAGAATAATGCAGCCTGAGGAATGGGGGCAGGGAGGGAGATGAGACTTCAGCTCAGACATTCTTATGATTTCAGCTGAAGTTTTTCACGTCCTGGTAGGAGTTAGTTTCCTTAACCCCCTCATTAGAAGTATCTGAAAAACTTCAGGCAATGTCACAGACAATCAGCGCATCTTTTTCTTACTACAACAAGTGGAGTAAGTCAGAGGAAGAGAATAAAGACACAATCTGACATTTATACTAGTTTTAATCTGGAGTAACTAGTAACCTAAATGTGATTTCTTCAGAGCATCACTAGTGGGAGAATCAAAATTATCTACATCCTTAGATGTTCCTTCACATGTACTGCTGTCTCTATTAGTAGATTAATGCTGCAATTGACTAGTTCATGAATTCTACCCTAAAAACTCAGCATGTAAATCACAGCAAATTGGTAACATATGATGATGAGCACATCTGCCAGCTACCTGTATATTTACAGATGCATACACACAGTGTCATATTAACAGAGGCTAGAGTTTTTTTCTGTTCCCTTCTCCCTGCTGTCTTCTACCATTAAAAAACCCAACGCCCAAACCAGCCTTGTCTGACTTTTGTTCGCCCTGTGCTCTAGGGAGCTGCTGCAAAACTATTTTGTGGTTTGCCTTGATGCAGTGCAGCTGTTGGGAAGTAGAGGATGTTTCCAGCCCTCCAAATGCTCTTTATAGCTGCAGCCATTTCCCCCTCCTCCTTCTTCTTACTTAAAACTGCTTGCAACTCCTTGATTTCAGTATCCAGGCAAAGTTCATGGTGAGTATTCCCCTTTTATGAAATAGTGAGGCGGGAGGGTGAAAATGAAAAAAGAGAAGGGAGAGAGAAGCTACTAAAGAACAGTTGGTGTTATGAAAAATTACGAAATAGTTATCACTGACTGCAAATAATTGTATTTAAACCACTCTTTTCTTTCATACAGCCCTTCAGAAGAAAAGGGCTGTTGATCTCAGAGAAAGTCTGAGCAGAAACACTCAGCAATATGCTGGGCTTACCTGAAAAGAAAGGGGGTTTATAATAACACAGAGATGTAACCTGCTTTGTTAGAACCCACTTTTGACAATAAATCCTTTTGTTTCTTCTGCATCTCTAACTCTCGTCAGACCTGTGCAGCATTTCACAAGCACTGAATCTTGTGTTAACTTGCAGCACAAGAACCTAGACCCTAAAGCTGAAAGCTCAGAGAAGGGCACACCCTTTGGTCAGCATAATAACCATTTATCATTCAGCAAAATCCACATGGCTCATAGTTTTTTAAACACACACATTAAAGAACTAAATATATCTCTTGCTCTGACATATTTAGGAAAGGCAGCAGGGAAGGACTGGTTCAGTCATAGTCTCTGGCTGTGGCATCTAGCAGTTCTCTCTTAGTTAAACATGGTCTCCAGTGAAACTCCCATTTTACCCTTCATTGGCATTTGATTCAGAGTAATTTCTTTGTGTGCACCACACTTCTTGAATGAAGATGTGAATTGTTGGAAATTACTTTGGAAAAAAGCTTGAATTTTTGCCTCCTCTTTTAATTGCTTTGTATATCAGATAATGCTGTTTCCTTTTGCCCTCTTATTAGTCTGGAGTAAATACATGGTAACTATCACCAAACAGGCTGAAAAACTAAGAGTACTTTAATTCTAAAGAAAGGCAGGGTCAGAAACACCTTTCTGGCCCATGAACCTAGTGGTACAGATGCTAAAAAGAAATACTTTAAGAAAAGATTGTTCTGATTCCTATCAGCATAGTCTTGGAGTGTCTTGGCAGCTAGTTCCTCAGAAAGGGACTTGCAAGGATGAAGGAGAAGAAGAGGAGGAAGGAAGCAAGGAAGTACTTCTGTAAGAAAGCCTGCCAGTCCTAGGCAGTTTCCTTGAAATCCCTCCGTCTGAGAACTGGAGCCCTGGTTTGGACAGCTTACTGCTGAGCCACGTTTACTTGTGTCTTAAGGAGGGGCCTGAAGAGCAGTGGCAGGATTTGCTCCAGCTAGTTAGCCATGTGGCAGTGCTGCTCCTGCAGCAATAGGATTCCTTCACCATTACGTTTCTTCTCTTGGGCTCCACAAGCAGTTCAGCTCTCAGAGTCTATGCTTAAAATTATGAGGTCTCAAAAAAAAGGAGAAAAGCCACATTCTGTCTTCCCCCTCCATAGTTTGAACATGAAATATTTGCAGTAGCCACACAACTCCCATTGAGCAGGTGGGGGACTGTTGCATTAAATTAAGCACAAAGCAGTCTCTGCCTCTCCCCTGAATGGGCTGCAAGTGCTCTGACGCTGTGCTGCAGTACCTAGAAAGCACATGGCAAGCTCTGTGTGCTTGACCTGGGAAGCCAAGTTCCCCCAGGGCCTGGGGAGAGTTGGATTCTGGGGAAGATTCACAGTTCACAAGGTGATGAGTGGGGGTTTCTTACTGTGGCTAATAAGGCAAAAGTTGGAAAAAAGTTTGACTGATATTTTTTTCCTTCCCATGTGGTAGTAGGATTAAAGCACTGAAATCACGTCCTGGATTTAACCTTCTCTGGCTGTCTCTTTGGGACTTGTGCCTTTCTTTTCTGACATGGGAGTTGCTGCTAGATGTGCAGATTAACCCTAGCTACTTCTGCCTATTCCTGGGCAGTGATGATGCCTCAAAAGGGCCAGTTGATATTTTATCATGTGTCAGACATGCACTGAAGCAAAGCCATATTTTACTCTATGAAAGGCAAATTAACCACAAACAACTAATCTGTCAGAAATTTATTGTTTCTCTATATTTCATAGTTTAGTAAAAGCTTTTAAATCAACACATATAGAACTAGATGTGTCATAAATGTGCAGAAGCTGGTGTTTCATATAATGGTAAAAATACTTGTAGGTGAATGACACCTTCCTAAGTTTTTTTAAAAGGGAGGTCAAAACCTTTTTTTTTTCTCTGCAAATTCTTTTGACTGGAAAGACTGAATTAAAAAAAAAACGTAAAAACCCAGTCAAAAAACCTAAAAACCCAGTCAATCAGAAAAACCAAAAAACCCCAAAAATATTAAAAAATTTATTTCATTAATGTCTCATGGTTATGTATTCGCTCTGTCCTTAGCTGCATCCACAGACCTCTAAGACTCTGAGAAAACATAAAAATACACTACAGAAAGTCTTTACAGACTGAAAAATTAAAAATCTATAGTTATGGAACCAACATAGATCTAAAGCTTATTCACTTAAGTAAAAAAAAAAAAGTAGAGGAGGATTTTTTTGTGCTTTTAAGTGTCTTGTTTGATATACAGATGATACTAGGAGCAATTGATGCAGACATCTTTCACCAATAGATGCCCATGTGTTTTATCTGGCTAAATCGTATGGGGTTTACTGCTTTCAGTGAGATAGTCTTTACAGAATTTATCTCTTATGAGGACAGGTGAAACAGTTTGAATAAAAGTCTAAAAAAGGAGTTCTATACTATTTCTATAGAACCTATATATTCTTTTAATGTGATGTCTCCTTTTCATGTGGCATCTGTATCTGTGTATTGACAGCATGAACCATGGTAGGTTTAGTGGATTTTAAGGGCAAACCATTTGAAGGACCTGGTGCTGTTCCTACTTATGGTACAGTTGCATCTAATGGTCTGACCTGGTCTGACATCTCAACAACTGCCAAAAAATGTGATTCCATTCCCATGTTGTCCTGACCATGTAGTCCCTTTTTTCCAGGTTGAGCTCTCATCTAACTTGATGAACAAGCTCTGTTCACTAAACAGCTGAAAAACATTAATTTTAATTTTTGTACTTCTTTTTGGGCAGTTTAGTAAGCTGTTTTGCTTCACGAAGTCATCAGACATTGTGCTGCAAAACTGCCCCTTTCAAGCTGTAAGTTCTCATCTTCAACCAGCTCACCATTTAAATGTTCATAATTATTTCATACTACTTAATTTGCATTTACAAAAACCAGATTAAAATTTATTACATTGTAGTCTGGGATTTCTTACTGGAATCTCTATGTACAAATTTTCCACCTTCATTTTACATATACAAAATCTTTTTACTCAATGTGTCACCTTCCTATCCTTTTGCTACTTCTTTTGTATTAAAATTAATCAAAGCTAACCTGTACTAAGGTCTTCTCTTTTAGGAAAGATTATGTTATTGGGAATTTTCCTTTCCATTTTCTCCAAACATGGCTTCACTCCACCATTCTTTTTAGGACAAATGAAAATTTCTTTCATTCAGTGTTCACTAGTTTTCAGTCTTTTTGAATTCTTCCTGGGAATATAGAAATGCAGTGGCAAAAAAAGGAACAAAAACAAAAATGAAGATCCTGAATGAAACAGAACTGGCATACAATGAAACCCATTAAGCTGTGTTGGACTTAAAATTAAACTTACTGAAGAGTTCCCTAAGCAGCTTGCCATAGGTCTGATTTTTACTGTTTGCTTAGTTGATGGTGAATGTAAAAATGGAAGCACTGTTTTTCTAAATAGTTACCAATGACTAGTCTGCTTTGACTAGTGATTTAGGTAACACATATAAGAAGAGGAAGGATTGTCCTATAGCTAGAAACAGTGAAATGTGGGTCATATTCCTGGATGACAATGGATTTCTTGACTAGGTGTGCAGCTTCTGTGATCTACAGTCATTTCATTTGTATTCCTGGCTGTTGCTTCTCCCAAAAGCTACACTTCTGCTTTGTAAGAGCCAGCTGCTGCTGGGCTGAGTTGCAGGGTGCTTTTACTTCACCCAGTGCAGTCTGTCCCAAATCATAAAGGAAGGGCTTACTTTCAGTTTAGGCGCAGGAGAGTTTAGCCACCTGGAGACAAGCTCTGATGTGCCTCTTGCCCACAGGCCCAGGTAAGAGACCTAGCTCCTTACCACCTGCTAGTATAGGTGCTACTACAGGCAATTAGTAGGAAACATAGGACATCAGAATATGACCCAAATTTTGCCTCTCTTCTACAAGTTAAGTACCCCATTGTACTTATTTAGGAGCTTATGTGAAACTGGGATTTCCAGAACAAAACTGTATGATGACACCTTAGTGCGTCTTTAGTCTCATTTCATCGTTCTTGCATGCAAAATATATGAGGAACTGCTGAATCTACAGAATCATTCTTGTAAAATAAAATGCTGAAGCAATCTAAGACATGATTTTCTCCATTTTTCAGTTTATTCATGCTGCATCATGAGAAGTTACCTACTTAAATCAGAAAATGTAGCTTGTTCTGGTACAGGAAATTGTTTGGTAAGGAATTTTCTGCTCACTGAGTTATTTTTATACTAAAGGCTTTTCACACATACAAACATACGATGAACATATATGTGCGGATGTGCAAGCACACACACATACATCATGTGTTACTCCCAGCTTTTGTACTTATAAACATATATAAATGATCCTTTTAAATGCAAAACACACCAATCTGATAGGAACATGAACTATTTTCTGAATTGAATAATATTTAAGCTCTCTTTAGTTTGGGCATTACAAAGAAAGTTCATATACAGTTGTAGAACTGAATTCTATGGCTAAGGTGGGGACCCTATTTTTCCTGTGCAGAAGAGTTGATTGGACACAGAGGAAAGGAAAGGAAAGGGAAGAAAATTCTAGAAATACAGGTCTCCAGAAATGTAGCACCACATTATTAGTGGATTTAGCTGCACTTCTCTCAGTGGAGCTGCATCCATTCACCCCAGTCAAGTCCCAGACTCACTTCCACTGCTTCTCTTTGAATCCATGCCAGAGGGAGGTATAATTTAAACCAGAAACAGATGTGGTTGAACTGTAGCTGAGCTGCAGAATATATAAAGGCTCCGCGCGTGTTAATTTTCCAGGCATTTGTAACAGGATTGCTGAAATAACTGTAAAATCTAATGGATCCTGAATAGTGAGAAAGGCTTCTCCTTCGTTTGCTGCAAATTATCTTTCATTTCTGCCTTCCCTGTTTAGATTGCACTACATTTATTTTGAATTGTTTTCAGCCTTTTCCGCTAAGGATCATGGGAGAGCAAAGCTAAGTGACTGCAAATGTTTCTGTGGTAATCATTTCCACTGGAGAAGCCAGCTGGATCATCCCCCGTATACTGGCTGAAACTTCTGTCTTTTTCTTTTCAAGAAAATAAAAATGTGGTGGGATAAAAGTTTTAATTTGTATAAATACGGTCCTGAAAATGGATGGCACAGGTATATAGGAATGTATAAAGTGAGCATTCCTTGAAGCAGAGAAGCACCAGAGTAAGAATTCTTTTTCAGCTCACTGTGGTTTTGGAAGGCAGACCAAAAGAAAAATGAGAGGTTTCCAGAAAAAACAGAGTTATAAGCCAAACTAAGCAAAATACTTAAAGTGAGCAAAGCAAAGCTCTGTCTGCTAACAGTTTGTAGCAAGGGAATGTATTTTCTTTACCAGCCTCCTCCCCCAGGAACTTTGTCTTAACATCAAACAAAAAACACAACAGGAATAAACAGATTTCTGGTGATGCCCTGCTTTGCGAAGTCAGGCTATTCCAAAGCTAAAATAATGACTCTTCAGAGTCCATTTTTGATGGAAGGTTTGCTCCTCTTGTTCAATTATGAATCAAGACTGGATCACTGTATATTATTTTGTCTTAACTTTGTGATCATTCTATCAGATTTCCTTTGATTTTTTCCAAAGAATTAACCTTTCTTTAATAAGAATGAGTGTAGTGGCATTTATTTCTTGAACTTCAGGAGTAAGTAGAATGTTTAGGAAGATTCAGAAGTCCTCGCAATTTTTTTTTCCTGTGATATTTGTTCAGTCTGAAATGAAGGTGAAGAGAGAGTCCAGTTTCCCCACTGCAAGAATTTCCATGGCTGCATTTCCTGCTGAGTCCTCACAGTGCGCAGTGGCTTCTGCAGCTTTAATACTAAAATCTTAAGAAGCATAGCTGCCCACTTGTTCATTATTCCATTTCTCTTCACCATTACAGAACAGTTCTGCAGGGGCTGTCAAGTGGACTAAGCTTGCAATCAAGACATTCAGCCTCTCAAGCTACCGACCAATCTTTTATGTTGAAATTTGTTCCTGGGCAGGGCACCAGCACAGTGCCCAACTTGCCACGTATGTCGCATCTCTGTGTGGATCGTAGGAATGTGAAGAAGTTATTTTGGCTCCCTGTGCTTGTGGAAGTGTGATGGTGTCCACTGGTAGTTTGCACACTGGTTTTGCATCAGAAAAGAGCATTCATCTCGCTATGTTTATAGCACAAAAAAAAGGAAATGCCTCCAAATTTCTGAAAAAATTCCTGAAGAATGTACTGTTCTGCAGAGGTGGCATATACCGTGTATGTTGTGGAAAGGCTGAGATATTTCTGTAATAATTCTGTTTCTTATTGGATGGTTCAAAGCAATGGCTAACGAGACAGGCTGGGTATGTTCCCAACAAAAATGTCCTAATGCTCTTCAATAGCAGGAGTGCCTAATTCTTTAAAATGGTGAAAATAATATCAGACAATGGGCCATTGCAAATGAAGTGAGGAGAAGCCTGAAGAAGGCATTTGTCAGTCCACTAATAGGCCTGAATGATGACCAATCTCACCCTGGTGCCTCCACCCTCCCCTTGGTTCCAGGAGCCCCCTTTACGCACAGCCTTGGGCCATGAGCCCCTACCTGAATTATGCTGCAGGTGTTCTCTCTTCTGCCCTGCCCCCTGGATGTGCTTGGGCCCTGTGTACTTGGGCATCTTGTGTCTTGCAAGAACTTTTGACCCAGAATGCAGCCTTGTCTCTGACCTGTTTCCTATTGCTTGTGACAGGACTTCCCAGAAGGACCCTGGACCTGATTCCATGTATGCTGAATTTCCAGCTCTTGGTGGACCCCCTTGCCAGCACCTGACTCTGTCTGCTGTGTTGTAGCCATCCACTCCTACCCTTCTGGAAACTGTTATTAGACAAGCTTTAAAAAATTTATAATTTGTATTTGATTGTGGAACAAAAAAAGTAAACCAAGCCTGAGTGGCAGGTTTGCAGGTAGTTGCAGGAGAATTGTCATATTATGATGTCTCAAAATATTTCACTTTAGTTAGCTAAGGAAGCAAGGTGGTATCTGTAAGTAGAAAAAATGGTCCTAAGCTAATTAGGGAAAAAAGGGATTCCTTTACTTAGGTACCGGATCTCAGATGATGTCTAGAAATGAGCTCACAAAAACTAAAGACTCCCATGACACCCTGTACTGTAAAAAAACCATCCTTTGAGTTTTGCTGAAATTCAGTGTTGTGCAACTGTATGCTCATTAGTTATGTGCACTGTATTTCATCTTTTTATGGAACCTATGTCTTTGCATTATACATACATCTTCTTTTTTTGCTGTTAACTTCAGTTTCCTCCTGCAGTGAGAAGTACAGAAAATCCTAAAGAAACCAAGTACTTTAGAAGAATGTCATGACACCTATTTATCATCCTGCTAATTACTAGACTGTTTTGAAATAATTGGATAAAATTAGAAATGCAAGATTTTTTTTTTTTTAACTGTGAAAATGGTTACTGATTTTTTCTCAGCAGGAATTCTGCTTGGTCATCAGTTTTCTAAAACTGATATGAAAAATAAGTCAAAGAGGATGCTGTTTGAGTGAGTTCATTTTCCATACCAACCTGCAGCTGACCAGTGAAGACATCAGTGTGTCTGGATGACAAGACGAAGTGTGCCTGCAAAGTGTTTGTGTGCTGGTAGAATTGAAGTGACAAGCTCTCAGGTGTACAATTCAGAGAGGGTAACAACATATAGCTTTACCAACTGAACCCTTCACAGCCTCAAGGAACCCCACTTTCAGAGCAAAGCTAAAGATTCTGAAATGAGGAATCCTCTGCAGTGGTGAGAGTTCACTCCAGGCAAATCCCCATCCATACAGAAATAAAAGTTCATGATGCTTAGCAGTACACTTGGCTCCCCAGTCATAAGTGGCTTCATTTTATGGATTAATGGCACTATAGAGCCTCCAGCTGAGTAAAGTCAATATAAATGTGGGACCCCCTCCTCCATTCCATAACCATAAAATCAGCAGTCACATGTTAGAGCTGGAATTGGTGCAAGGCCTTTCTCATTAACCTGGAAATTGTAGCCAACTGGATGCCACATCCTGAGAGATATGCTTCAATGTATAAACAAAACCCTATGGAAAGAATGACCATGTTTCAGCCTGCTTAGTTTAGCTTGCTTTCTCAAAGTGTTGTTTTTTTAAATAAAAATTTCCTTCTTTTTTTGCAAGTTCTCATGATGCTGTTATCTCCTCTGCCTTAGATAGAGAGAAAGGAAATATTTAAGCTTCATTTATGTTGTTATTATTAGTTTGAACTAGAGAAAGAAAAACCAAGCTGGAAGCTGTAGGAAAACATTTCAGCCTGGAAATTTAGAGGTGAACTATGGTATCAGTGATAGCCAGATTCTGAGCTCCTTGGACAAACTGTGTCTGCAGGAAAGCAGAGCAAGTGCCACCACTCTACCACTGTCCAAGGGCTCTGAGTCCTCTGGTCTCCAGTCTTGGGCTTTATTTTTTTGGTGAGTCCTATTTCTGCAGCTCCAGCTACACTAATGACCCTGGGACCAGCAGGGCCATTAGCAGGAACAGATGAAAAAAATGGATGAAAATACAGAGAAATGTTAGTGTTTGAATTAATCCTTACTGTTGAGCTGCATATATATATATATATGTAAATAAATATTTCCCTTCACATAAAAATGGTTTTATTTTGCCAAGAGGACAGTAAAGTAATTTTTTTTTTGATAATGTGTGGTTTACAATAGAAACAAAGGCATGAAAATTCTGTGGATATGTTGCAGAAGCTTTAATTGTAACATTTGATAATATGTAAAACATACTGCAAAAATTAGGTTAATGAATTGTAAATATGTCACATACCATGAGTGAAGATGTAAGGAAAATCCAGGTAAAGAAGGCTGCTTGGGAAGCCTATACAGAATATTGTTCATATTAATTACAGTGAATGGAAATGTAAACAATTGCATCTTACATTTGTCAAGTAAACTAATAAGTAAATGTGTGGACACCTAATGTACTGCCAGACTGTGGTGCACACAAGGAATTTGTATCCTTCATCCAATAGGTTGGTGTTCAAAGCAAATGCTTGCAAGGTGGGAGACTCAAACCCTTCCTCTTTTTTTATCTTTCAGAAGGAAACTCACCTTTCAAAGGAGAGGGTTTCTGTGCTCGTGGTTTATTCTTTGAAGGTTGTTTAGTCTGGGCAGTTGTTAATCAGAATCACAATTCAGAATGTAGATATCCACCCTTCATTTTCTTTCCCTACTGCAACAACACAAAGCCTTTACATACTCAAGTGTGAATGCTCTTGCAGTCTCATTGGACAGGGAGAGAAAAGGACAGGGAGGATTCCCAGCTGTGCAGAAACATCCTGTGATACAACATCTCACGCTCTGCATCCAGAGGCTAGCCATCCTCCTCACTTCCACCAGCCCAATCCATTGCAAGTCTGGGGTTTTCTCCATCATCTTTGCACTCAAAGACTTCACATATTTTTTCCGTGTCACTGCCCAGCAGAAGGAACCCCAGTCCCTGAGGATTGATGAGATGGGGATTGCCTTCAGCTGGTTCTGGGACATGGCTTGAGTCTAGTTTTTCTGATTCAGCACTGGGCATTCAAATGTCTGGGCACACCCCTTCCCCAATGAAGAAAGAAGATAATTTGGTCACTAAAAGAGAGAAACATTACAAAAGATCATCCCTCCACCTGAGAAATTTCCAGGATTTCATATAACAGATCAGAAGAGTATATTAATGTTCCCCTTACCATAGGTTAAACATGTATTATACTGATTTCCATTACATTCATTGCAGGCACAGGTAATCACTGCATTTCTCTTTGTGTCATGCTGCAAGGCATTCTTCAGACCATCAGAAGCACTCGTAATTCTTATGCTTAATGGAATGTATAGCCTTAACTCTAGTTGATGTAATTGCAGGCAGGCAATTTACATAGAAACTGTGTGATAAGTACAAAATATGCAGATGAGTTAGTGTTGAACAGAATTTCTGCTGAATTTAGAAACTCAGTAATTTTGTACTAAAGTAGAAAGAAACAACTGAGTATGAACAGTTTCTGTGAAACTCGTGAAATTCATTAACCTTGTCTTTGAAAGATCACTTCACAGATGATGTGCATTTTGATGTCTATTCAGTTGTGGGGTCAGAGGACCTTGTGGACTTCATTATACATCTGTGGTAAAGTTTCTGGGTCCTACTGAAGCCAGTTGTTTACCCTGCACACAGGTGAATATAGACTATTCCAGTGTGACCCTGCTCTATTAACACTGTACAGGGCTGCACAGTAACTTCCCTTAGCATCAGCAGAAAGGACACCAAAAGGCTTTTTTGCTGAACTTTTGGACCAATTTGACTGACCTACATTGAACCAGAAATGGAGCAAACCCCTGCTTCTTTGATCTCTGCTACCAAGGTGGAGTTATTGATGCATTTTATCTTCCTCACTGTGTAAAAAGCTGGAAAGAAGTGAGAAGCTAGGATTTTTATTATTTTTTTTATTTTAACCTCCAAATGCTTTTTAAACTCCAGTGGGGAAAATCAGAGAGTGTGAAGAAATGCATTTCTAACAATGGGCTATTATGAGAAGAGAACTAGAAATGGTGTCAGGCAATATTGCATTGGTGAATCAAAATTTCAGTTTCCTACAGAAAATTGCACTAGTCTAAAACAACCTGTCCAGAGCTGTGTTAAGTATCCAAAAACATTTCTGAACAGAAAAAAATACCAGTTTGTTTGACTCTGAATATTTTCTGCTCATTTTTAATTCTTCTAATTTTTTGAATTTGGATGCTTGACTTTATAGCCTTAAAACACTCTTTTAATTTATGCGTATAACATGTTTTATTTCTTTATTAGGAACAAAAATCTTAAAAATTGGATAAACAGCCTCAGAAAGGCTGTACAGGTGGTAGCTTGCCTGTGCTAAATGTTATGTAAACAAACATACCATTTCTTTTTCCGGTCTGAACTGTAGGTGTTTTTAAGCACCTTATTCAGGAGAGGCTTTGCTGAGGTTGCACAGATCCCACAGTATCACTAAGTCCAACAAAAATATTTCAGGCTGAATGAGCCAGTCATTGACATGACGGGCTTTTTAAGCTGTCCACACAGAGCCTAACCACATAAGGGACTAGAAACCACCAGCATAGCCACCTGTGGTGTTCATTAACGAGCCAGATGTTGTTCCAGAAAAAGAAACACTTCCTCTATCCTAGCATCTAAGTCCTGCAGGTCTCTATCAGAGGCAGGGTATTAATGTAACGGAGTTGGATGGCTGCTGTCCTGCCATGACACTGCAGCCACCTCATGCCACTTTGATTTTTGCCATCAAAAAGATGCCAGTGCACGAAGTTCATATCAGCATTCAGTACATAAACATGGATGTGTATATAGTAAGTATGTAATACAGAGTGATTAGACATCAGTTGGATTTGTGCACGCTTTTCATTCCACAGTTCACACAATAACACAATTTGTATGGTAAATAATGCGTAAATTATTCAGTCATATCCATTCTGGAAAATAGGAAATTGCCTCTGTTCCCCATGTGAGAAGACTATGTTTACATGATTCAAAAGTGCACTTGGAATAGGCAAAAGAGGTAACTGAACATCAGTCACCAACTGAGAAAAGTCCATAATTGTATTTATTTTCACGATGATCCAACACTCATCTGCGTAGTTGTATTTATGGTTTTCTTCAAACTTTTCAAAAATATTTGAAAAATGGTACTTGAATACATTAATTTCCACTTTTAAACATCTCAATCAACTTGCTTCTGTCCAGATAAAACATACTTTTGGGGAAGCCTCACTTATTTCTTACATTTTTCTCTGAATTTTGCTTTTTGTTTCTCCTTTTTTTTCTCCCAACATAAGCTTTTTATCGTCCCTGTTAAGTTGTTATAAGTCCCTCTTTTTTCTGCATGTTTCAACATCCCAGATCAAGTACACATGATGACAAATCTTAATAATCAGCATATGATGCCAGCTCTGATAGTTCCAAGGATGGTTTTTACAGCAGATACTTCAACAGGCTCTTCTGACCTCAAACACATCATGTGTGAGATAGGTAGAGCCATGGCTCTGTGAACACACTCTCTTATTTCAGATATTTGGTTAAATAGGTGTAAAAATGTGCATGAATGAAAGGTTTTCTTTAATTCATACGTTGCTACTTTTAGGGGCTGAGAAGATAAATAGGATGCTCATGCTTGTGCTGTTATCCCTACAGGGAGTGTCCATAGAGGTGGTCACGGTTTGGCCTTGTTAATACAGTCATGAATTTTTCCTGAATCACCTCTTCATAGTTCATAGAATTGCAAGTACACTTGAGTGTTTATAAACAAACCCACTCTGTTAAAAAACTACCCAATGAGCCCAAACCCAGGTAAGGTGTCTCATACATGTGGCTCAAAGTCCCTCTCCCAACCTCTAGAACAAAAAAGCTTGAGTTTCCTGTATGCTGGCTACTCAGAATGCGAGCACAATGGAACCAAAGCTAGCTAAGAATGACATTTATGTCTTCATGGCAGTCACACCATCACACAGACATTCCTGAATTCTAGAACCAGAAGCCAATGGGACCTGGAGCTCTTTAGGGTAGGAGCAACATTGGCTCTCTCTGTTAGGCTTTGACTCCCAAGTCAGGTCAGGTACATGGATGTGAAATTGTACTGCATGGTCTTGATACATCCTCAGTCTCTCTGTGCCTCAGTTCTCCCCTGATTCACAGAGAAGCAAACGGAGAGGCTTTTGCATATAGAGGTAGGAAGTTCCCAGTATACAAAATGGAATTAGGGACTTTATTGTAAACAGGGGTTTAAAGTGTGTACCATTCCCCACTGACTGAGATGTTAGGGGGGCAGAAGGGCAGATATTAGCAGGCATTTGGGCAGTTTTGTGCCTTGAATCACTCCTGTGGTGCATTTCAGTTCTGCAGTGACTGAAGAGCACTGTGCTGGGCTTTGCTCCTGCTGATGTGGCACCAGAATTTCCAAGTTCGTCAAGTAGAAGGTATTCCTGCTACCTCCGCCTCCTTTTGTGCGCTGGGCTGGAGCCCTACAGACGTGGCAGCTTCCTGAACCGCTTCCCAATTATATGGTATGCATGTTGTATATCTCCTGTGACCATCGGGACAAGGGGAGAGTCAACAATTCCAAATTAAGAGCCAGAGCACAAACCAACCTCGCCCCCCCCAAAAAAAACCAAAACCAAAACCAAAAAAACCCACCCAAAAATGGAGAAGTCAGGGAGAAAAAGAAAGACTTTCTCTTCTTATTTTTCTTTTCACAGAAAATTTTTGTAGTGGCACAGCCTGATAACTGAGACTGAGACTTTCTAGATCTCAGGATCTGAGTTTTGTTTATTGCAGTTCCCCAGTAACATTTGAGAAATGCTGTTATGATTTGAATAAAGCTTGCAAGATCGAGACATTTGCAGAGGAATTTTTCAGCCTTTTTTGCCTACCCTTTCTGAAGGGGAGAAGCTGGGAGGCAAGATGACTCACTCCGTGGGACTTTTAATTTTAAAGTGTCTAGAGCTGCTGTGAGTGAGGCCAGGCTGTGGTACACCCGGCGACTCGGAGGGTTTTATTACCCCTTTCCACGTCATCCTGCAGTTCTCAAATCCCTGGAAGAAATATTCAAGCAGAGCAGGGGGGAAGGGAATCCTTTGCTTTCTGACCTGCTAGTTTTCTTGTTAAAGCACTTGCATCTTTAACCCAAAAGCATAAATTTTGTCAACATTCTTTCCCATGGTATTTCTGCATCCTATGGGTTTGTTTGGAACACCAGAGAATTTAACATTTTCCTTTTCACCGTACAAAAGGATATTTTGCCCTCTCCTCTCTGCCTCTGCTTTCCTATTGTGGGTTAGAAGTTGCTCTAGCACCTCTGAAGCTTTCCATTTTTAAAAGCAAAGATACTTGGTTGTTAAAAACAGCGCTAGGGAGGTACCAATATTTCTGAAAAATCACAAAGAAATAACATAAAAGTGGAGGAGAGTTCTCAGTTCCTTACCTTGAATAGGATGCAGTTTGTCACTGAGCTCATGAAGTAAATAACAAGCAATTTGCAGCTAAGTGCAGGGGTGCTTGCATTTCTGTTCAGAAAGCACATGGAGCCTGGGCTACATTCTCCTCACAGAGCAGTTTTAATGAATGGCAAATGTCTAAACTTCCCTGCTCTGCCCCTTTATGCCTAAAAAAGTTTCCCTGTTTCTTGCCACAACATAAACCCCGTATGCTGCATTATTTTTTTAACTTAATCTGAGCTGATTCACATATCTGCAACAAAAGGGTGAAAAAATAAACTGTGGAACACATGGAGGACAGAGGCAGGGCTTCAAACACTCTGTGCACAGTAAGATAAAAAAGAATCTTGTGGGGAATCTCTGCTAGGAGAAGCTGGCCTGTTCCACTTCATGACGTGTCAGGAAGATACAGATGACAGACCATACTCAGGCTGAACACAAAGCCTGGGCAAAATCTAGGAATAGCCTTTATTAAACTGCCCCCTGGATCTTGAGCTGGAGGTGCACCAGGGCTCAAGATCATGTAAACTAAGGGGAAATCTAATGTTTATGTATAGAAGTGCCTTAAATTATTGAGATTTTAGAAAATATGAGATCACAAATGAAAACTGAGAGAACAATGTTGTAAAATAAGTTTTTAGCTACTTTTTTAATTAAAAGAATGCTGAAGAGTTTCCTACTTTCTGAAAGTTTAGTAAACGCCATTTTACATGGCTTGAAAAGTTTTTCATACTGCTTTTTGCTTCTGATAGTTTTGATGATCAACAATTTTACTAAAAGCACCTATTTTACTTTAAAATTTTCTATTTACTTTACACCTATTTACTTAAAAAGGAAGATTTTAATATTTTTTAAATTTGCTCTTTTTCCACAAGAACCTCTCAGTATGATACATAGGGGGAGGGGGTTGACAAACACTAGTATTTTAAACCTGTAAGCAAAACCATTACTGAAATGTTTAAAAATACCCAGTATTACAGTAAAACTGATTAATCATCAGGAAAATTTTCTGATTTTAAAAAGCTGACTAAAAAAATATTTACATGAAAAATTTTGAAAAACCCTTTCCAGCAGTAGCAAGTACCACTTCACAGAGTCGGGTATATTGATCAGGATCTCTGGAAGTCAGTTAATTCAATTTCCTGCTTGAACCATCAGAGTTGCCAATGGTATATCAGGTCAACCATGAGTGAAAAGGTAACTCATATCCTGGGGCTGTTACTTTTTTGTCTCTGGGATGAGATTTCTCGTTAGGCCCTTCCCAAAGAAAGGGCAAATGAATAGGGAGTGAAGATGTTAAGAAAAATTTTGCAAGAACATCTGCCAAAAATAAATCTGCATGAAATAATTTACTCTCCCTCTACACATAGTCTACATTATGTCACGGCACTTAATTCTTACAGTTTTAGGGAGGGGAAACCCTATTAATGAGAAAACACTGAAGGTAGAATTCATAAAGGATGAAGAAAAAAGAAGTTGGAGACAAGTTTCAGAAATTAGGTTTGGATAAGTAGCCTTACAGAGGAACAGTCTTAGACAATGTCATAAATATCGTGTCCTATAAATAGTCTTTCATCATAAATGTTTGATTCAGGGCATTTTTTTAATATTGAAAGAGCTCTGTGTGGGTTCTGCTCTGCCTGAGATTCTCAGGGCATATTTCAACAGAACAAGAAAATATTTAAGTGTGACACCACAGTGGGGGCACGGGCTGAAAGCCATTATCGTTAGGATTCAGAGTGATCTTAACAACTTGGAGAAAGAGAGCAAACCCATGGAATTCAATGAAAACAAGCACTAGCAGAATGCATTTAGGAAGGAAAGCAAACAGATACACAAATAGACAATGAATAGTTGACCTAGGTGGATGGTAACACCTCAGAGAAGGACCTGGAGAATACATAGGAGGTTAAACTCAGTGTGAGTCCATGGCACAGGCTCTTTGCAGCTTTACCTTTGTCATTCAGAAGTATATTAATAAAAATGTGTATAAGCAGTTAGCATTTTTCCACACACATGAGGTCTTAACTTTTTTCACTCTTGGGATGCATGGGGGACAAATTGGAGAGTCCAAGAGGAAGAGCAAACAAAGGAGCAAGGTAGAGAAGAGGTTCAACAAATTAATTTTGAGGAAATTAAGATGGAATGGACATGTTATCTACATTCTTTCAGCATATGAAAGGTTGCTCACACTTCATTTGGGGCAGAATAAGCAATATTTTCCTTCTTCAGAAGACAGAAGTCTTGGATTATCTTATTATCTTATTATTATTATTAGAGAAAAACTTTCTGCTAATGGTAATTACCTACTGCCACTCTTGAAACAGAAATAATTTCCTTAGAAGTTTTAAAAGGATATTAAGTATGAGTCAGCATTCATCTAGAAATATTTGCCCTTGATTAGAAGTAGATAGATTAAGCTGACTTTTTGATTTCTCAGCCCTACATTTCTGTTATATCTAATAGATTGAGTTTCTTACATTTTAAATGGGCTTGCTATTAAAAGAGTTATTTCAATGTCTGCCCAAACAGCCCAGCATTGCACAACCTTGGCAGGAGCTGGGAACTTTTCATGACAACAGTAAGGTTGGTGATCAAGGACTGAAGAATCTGGCAAAGAAGAGTGAATCTTAAAATCACCTGTCCAAAATGATTTGATATCTAAGCACATCAAAGGGCATGGTATGGATTTTCTGATGTGAAACTTCTGATTTTGCCTCAAAGCTGTCTGAAACTTTTCTGTCAAGTGCTGCTTTGGATGTGCACAAAATTCCAATATTTTCCTTTACATCTGGGCCTTGCTGGCTATGACCACAGTAGTGAAATCAAACAGGGGATCTCCTTGGGCACTATAAATGGTCTGTATTGTCAGAATGGCCCCTGGGCTGCTTTTGGCCCATGCCAGCTCATAGTCTGCCAAACAGCTGTGAGATACTGTGCCTATTCCAGGTATCAGCCCCAAAATTATCCTTGTATGTAACACAGTGCTCCAAAAAGGTCTTCTGCACCACAACCAGTACTGGACAGCTCACCTCTGTGCACAGAATCCTTCTGGGCAAATCTGGTGTTCTGGTATAGACACACTTTGTCTTCATTGTGAATCCAAATGTGTATCATCATTTATATTTCTATAGGCAAAGAGAATGTTTTTGCTTCATAGATATTGAGATATTGTAAGAGACAGTAAAATATAGGTTCAAAGTCTTATAAATTAAATATAATAAAGAGTATATTTTACTAGGATTAAGGAATTATTAAACAAATTCCTCCGGAAAGATCTGTACCTATCACCTAGATTTCATTTTAAATCCAGATTGGTGCTAGCAGTTGCAGAGGGAGGCAATGTTCTTTTCTTCTTACCAATTAAAATTTGTAATGTTCTCTGTACCATTTTAGATATTCTCATGGCAGAGAAATACAAGTAATTTAATCTTGCTTTTATTAGTAAATGTTTTATTTAATAAAGAACTGTCTAACATAAACTCATTAACTGATGAAAAGGAAGGGATAAATCAAAACTGCTTTTGTAACCATTGATTTTGTTGTCCTGCTGAAAGTTATTGGTCTTTGAGTTGCACTTGGTTAGTGTGCTGAATACTGAAATAGGTTCTTTCTCAGTACCTCGTAACAGACAGATCCACCTATTCTACTACAAGTCTGAAAATTAAGCAAAAATTGGGTTGCAAAATTCCTTAGCTCAGACTAATTCTTGCCAACACTTCGAATGTTTTCTAGAGACAGCTTTCCCAAGTAATCCCCTTCTCCCAGCTTATCAGGAGCAGCTGGTTTTACTTTTACACAAAATAATGTTACGCAAGAATTTATAATCAAGCAGGTTGATTCTCAAAAAATGCTTGCTGCTTGGAGGCCATCTAGTCTACTACTGCTTAAAGTATCTCTGAAACACAAAGCAATTAGCCTCAGGGTAATTATGTATCTCGAGGAGTGGGCCAATGTGAAGTGGACTTCATAGGGGCCAATCCAACAAGGGCAATTCAGGGTGCTGCTCCTGGACTGGGGCAACCCCCAGTATCCACACAGGCTGGGGATGAATGGATGTGGAGCAGCCCTGCCCAGAAGGACCTGGGGGTGCTGGTGGGTGAGAGCCTGGACATGACCCCGCCATGGGCACTCCTGGCTCAAAAGGCCAGAAGTGTCCTAGGCTGCGTCCAAAACAGTGTGGGAAACAGGGAGAAGGAGGTTTTGTCCCTCTGCTCTGCTCAGGTGAGAGAGACCCCGCCTGGAACACAGCACCCAGCTCTGGGCTCCCAGCACAGGAAGGACATGGACCTGTCAGAGCAGATCCGGAGGAGGCCAACAGGATGATCAGAGGGATGGAACACCTCTCCTATAAGGAAAGGCTGAGAGAGTTGGGATTGTTCATCCCAGAAAAGAGAAGGATCTGGAATGACCTTATTGTGGCCTTCCAGTACTTAAAGGAGATTTGAAAGATGGAGACAGACTTTTCATCAGGGCCTGCAGTGACAGGAGAAGGGAAAATGGTTGTAAAGTAAAAGAGGGTATATTCAGATTAGATAGAAGGATGAACTCTCATCACATCTCTTATGATGAGAGTGAAGGAACACTGGAACAGATTGCCCAGAGGAGTGGTGGATGCCCCATCCATGGTAACATTCAAGGTCAGGTTGGATGGATGAGCAACCTGATCTAGGTTCTTACTGCTAGTGTTATTTTGTTCCAAAGGGAATAGAGTGCCTTACAAATACAATACTTGGCAGCCTTGCATGGGCATCAAACATACCACTGCAGAGAGGACTGCTGTTTTGCTCTCCAGCTTGGCAAATGCATCATGACTCTTGTGTCACCCTCTTAGGTGTGTTAGAGGATGTTTTGACCTTACAAGGTGATTTCCATCTGCAGGTCATAGAAATTTTTGATACTGTGGCTAAGCACCATTGTCTCCATTTCACACAGGGGAAACTGAGGCATTAAGAGGCAAGATGATTTGCTTTAGACAGCTCAACAGGGCAGAGACAGCGGCATGAAAAATTATATTGTAGTGGGGAGATTAAGGTTTGTAGAGTTAATGTTTTTTGGTATTTACATAAATATCAATAGATTCTACAGAATCTGCTTTCAACTCTTTCCCTACAAGGGGTATTTTTCTTTCACTTTATATCAGAAATTTTCCTGGAGATTGAAGAGAGAAAGCAACAGGCATTTTAATTCTCCGGCTCATCACACATTTATATAACCAGAGTGAAATCTGTTTTCTGTTAGAAGAGAGGGGAGGGCAGAGTTTTTCCTTCTTCCTTCTTTCTTCTTTTTTTTTTTTTTGTTAGCAGACCCAAAAGTTGTCTGGAAACTGTACCAAAATAATAGCATAAAAAGAGTACATCTGGAAGTCATTAGAGAAGCTCAGAGTGGGCAGTGATTAAAGCAGGATGGAATTTCTACTTTTTTTCCTCCCGTTACAGTTTCTTAGCCAATCAAACACAGCACAACTTTAGAGCAAATCAAACTCCAACACTTTTTAAGTCTTATGAATATGCAACCAAGAAAACTTTCCCCCATTTCCCTCCTGGAGGCAATTCCAATAAACCCTTCTGTGATACTTCTGAACACAGTTATCTGCACTATTTAGGAGTGTTACTTTTGTTCTCCCTATATTTCCCATCATAGTTTTCACTGGGACATTCTAACTTCTTTCTTACATTAAAAACAACTGCTAGAATATTATACTGGCATTGTAAAATACAGGGCTATAATCTGGCATTAAACCCAAATCCCTGTAGAGAATTATATGAAAAGAATGAAGATCTATCTTCTGCTGAATTTCTGCTGACAGATCTGTTTGCCTGTGGAGAGCCATTTTCCCCCTGCAACATCAGTACTGTGGGCCAGGCTGTTACAGTCTCCTTCCAATAGCTTCTGCCAATTTATGCCTTGAATGCAGCGATTATAGCCAGCTAAATAATGCCAAGGTCTTCCTTTCCTAACTAGCTGGGAACCCCTCATAGGACCTCCTTCTGCTTAGCTTATCTGCTGATGAAAAAGCTGAAGACTTCATCCTCTACTATTCTAGCTAAACTCTTTTTTTTCCCCCTAGCATCTTTAACTGTCTCTAGCAGGAAATCTAATCTACTGTAAGGTTAGAATCATCATTTTGCAGTCAAAAATATGAGAACCCACTCTTCTTAACCAATTTTCAAGAAAAGTGACATCATAAAGGAACATCAATTGATCCCATTTTGTCATCACAAACAGGGAGACAGTAGCTGAATTAGTAGACACTGTTACTGGTACCTGAAAAGATCACGAAGAAAAGATCTCTCACTTCACATTTTCATACAGTGTTTGTACGATGTTCAATTGATGAAGGGGCTATTCTGACGAGCTTGTGATGCTCCACATGGTCTGTAAAAAGAGAGGTGATACTGTTTTCAATGTTCTTGAATCTAAAAGAAGGAAACCAGTGAAAAATTGGAATGACCATACATTAACTGGTGTCAGTAATGGCTGTGCTCTGCCACTGGAGTGTCCTGTGAATTTTGCCAGACATTCAGCTCCTCATTCTGCGAGTGTTTGTGGTCAGACAAGTATCTAGCAGAGCACAGAGGTATTGTGAGGTCCTTTCTTAACACTTGGATGGGGCTTACAGAAACTGAAGTGTTGCACATGTGGATATATAAATATTACAACTATGGGAGTGCTATAACACTGAGGCATATGCTGCCTGAAATAATTGCAGAACATTAAAATAAACAAATAAATACAGGTCAAATTTTGCACTGAAATTTATCTGTTAGACCACAGCCTAGTTTTATACTTCTCATGGAGTAATTAATTTTTCTGTATCCTGCAACACTTTAAAACTGAATACCAGAAAATAAGAAATCATATGAAGATGTCCATTCCTGCCATTTCACCTGGCAGGAGCCCTATAGAGTGAAGGACATGAGGCTGTGGCCACCAGCCAAGCCACCAGCCTGTGCTTTGCCCTGTGCCTGCAGAAACACAAAGGTGTTGCCTGAACACAGGTGACCATTTTGCTTTTCACCCTGTGTCTCCTCCAGGAGTATGGGAAAATCATAGATGCGGATTTTGCCTGGCATTTCTGTTAGAAGAACAAGTACTTTCAGCCTCCTACTGCCTTAACACAAGTCAGTAAATTGTTGCTTACAGGAATTAACTTATATGTTATTTTGGACTTGACATCTCCATATGTAAATGTATGTATTTAGTCTAAGATCAGTGCTCTTCGCTTTACAGTCCCCAACTTCTTTTCTTATTTGAACTTTGGAGCTGCTTATATCCATTTTCTTCTCCTAGTATTTCCTTTCTGTTTGGCAGTTCTCAATTTTATGCAGAAACAGTGATGGTACCAAGGGGTCAGCTGTCAAACTATTGCGTCCTGCTGTGAGCAGCATTAAAAATTGGCCATCTGGGGCTGAAGAGGTTTTGCTTGAAACCAGGTGCAGATGCAGCAGAAAAATAAACAATACTTCCCAGTGCTTGCAATAACACTGGGAAAAGGCTTTGTAAGAGCATGTTTCTGTAACATTTCCCTTAATTTTCTAATGAAGCTCAAAAAGCAAGTGAAAGAATCAAATGGAAAGAGATGTGAGAGGTACAACAGTGGGAGAAGTCTGAAAACTCAGAGAAGAAAATTAACACCGGCCACGTGAGACCAATTCTGGATGTCTTTCTGCAAGGCAGAGTATTGGACTGCTCTCTTTCGTGACTAGCTCCACTGAAATCAATAAGTTACTTAGGGGAGTGGAGCATGGGAATGGGTGAAGGAGGTAAGCCTCCCAAGACAATCACAGGTAAACAGACATTAATGATCATTATTCTGATCGGAGTAGCTTCCCAAAGAAAAAGATTAAGAATACTTCTTCTCAGTTATTTGGTAAAATCTCTAAAAGCAGCAGTCATTAGCAGCACTTGAATTATAATAGATGAAAATGCTGGATTTTCCAGACATTGATATAGGAGAACTGTCACTCTGATTTCAGCCTTCTGATTGTTTACATATTTTCTACTGGAGTTTTTTACGCATTTAATATAAACACAAGTAGATTGTTTTTATTCTTGTCTGTGATGAGCTGCTGGTTTGACCACTGGGATCAGAAGGGTGTTCTTCTCGTCCCCCAATCCTTGAGCAAATTCCAAATCCTATTTAAACCCCAAATCATGATAAACTTCCTCTTTCTCTGCTCACCTTTCACCCTGACGTGAGTGTCGTTCTTTCGTGTCGTAATGGTGCCAGAGAACTACAGCCTGAGGTGCCTGTGGGGATGTCAGCTATTAGAAGAAAACCGTAAAAACATCTCCCATTTTACTGCACTGTAACTATAGAGATTTTATTTATTCCAACTTTCTTTTCTAGTCCTTCTCATATAACACTCATGTTATTACTTATAGAAGTGAAATTCCCAGTGAAATTTGTGTCTTTCTGTTAGCATACCCAAAGGAGGCAGAGAAAACATGTAATTAATGTAAATGATAGCTCCAGGAAGCTTATTAGCATAGTGCTCATTTATTCCCCCATTCTATGTGCCTTGACCTTTCCCAAAGGAAATGGAATATGTTCTGAGGAAATAGAAAACATCTTTAAAACAGCTTCACGTGTATTGCCTTGATGGTATCATCCTGACCTTTGTAATCAGATATCAGTGATCAAGGAAGAAAATCACTACACATTTTCCTCCGTTTGAGCAAAGTTATCCAATTCCTTGGGGTCAGACATGGAAACCACAAGAAACAATGGCCATGTGCCAATATAACCAGCAGTTCTGCCACCAGTTCAGAAATAAATTACTCTAAGTCACCCACTTTTTCACAGAGGTGAGATTTTCATGTCAGGAAAGAGGCACAGTGGATGTGGGGACTGCTTTTCCAGCCCTGAAGAATCAGGGAGTTTCATGCCCTTCAAAGTGTGCAGACAGACAATGGGAGGGAGAAATGGAAAAAGGTGATGCAGGAATAGATGTGCAATCCAAAATAATTCTGTGGAGCTGGACAGTTAGCTGTGATGTGGGAAACGAAGACCCAGATTCTTGCCCAGGATCAAAACAAAGACTTGGATATTGGAATCCATCACCCCAAATTCTTGTTTTCCTCTGTAAAATCATCCCTTTTCAGAAGGAAATGGCAGATTAGGGAGTCATCCAGTGATCAGCCCTTAATCTTCTGTCCTGTCGCAGGATACAGGAAATAAGGAAATAAAGGAAATGAAAATCAAGATGTTGAGACAAAGTGATAGACGTTTTCTCTTCTGTGTGTGTTTCTATTACAAATATAACCCTAAATTTCTGAGCAAAAATATTTTTACAGAAAGGTATTGGGAGAAATTCTAAGAGTATGGGAAGCTGCTTGATGCACAGGAGAGAACATTTCATCCTAGATATTGGTAAGAGTCTTTATGGATAAAAAGAAGTTATGCAAAAAAGTAACCTGTATCCTGTAAAGAAGGGGAAGGAAAATGGATGGGACAAAAATGAATACTTGATCTTCCATATTGTGAATGAACTGGAGGGAAAAAACCCTCCTGAGTCGTATCTGAAGAATCTTTAAGTTAAAGCACTTTATATAAGACTGCAAGAGAGAGGTCTGGGGAAGTCATAATGTCACAGGGTTTCTAATTTGAACCTCAAAGATTACCTAAAAGTACTGAGAGGAGTGGAGTGGAAGGGGAAACAGAAAATGAGTCAGATCCTAAAAAACTGGCAAAATGTCCTCCAACTATACAAATGAGAGACAGTGGCACAAAAGAAGAAACAAACTAGTGAGTAGTGAGAATGAGGTGAAAGAAGAAGGACAGAGAATTACTTGTAAATCAGTATCTAGGTAAGAACTTTGCTCCATTTCTAGTTAAGAAGGTTATGCTTTTAATTGCTGAGAATTCATAAAAATTTCACAGTTATACTAAAACTTAAAAAAACCCAACAAAACCTCAAGAAATTAATACAATCCAGGTTATTTGCACTATTCAATTTTCTGGGCCTATCTTGTCATGACACCTAATCTCATAGTGAAGCTTCCCAGATCCGTACAGACCATCCCATAAAACTGCTGCCAATATTTTATTGGAATTGAATATAACCCAGCACTTGGTAAGGAAGAAATATTCACAGACCATATCTGAAGAACTTTGGGAAAAGGGTTAAAAGTACACTTGATGAACTATAACCTGGATTTAGCCAGGAGTCTGTTAACAAAGTTTTGATAGTTTTCTGAAACCAGCCATTTAACATAAAGGTGGCGTAGATACAGAAAGCACAACAGAAGCCTTTTCCTTTCACATAACCCTTTCACATCCCTGGAGGTGTCCACTTGTCCAAACAAAACAGATCCCAGATCCTCATCTAAAATGTGGACTTCAGCCCACAGTGTGTGGGCAGCACTGAGGAACAGGTATAAGAAGAGGCCTTGTCTGTAACAATTTGTTTCCCCTATTGCTATATTCTCCTTTGACAGTAGAATTTCATGTAATTTCAAGCAATATCCTTCTGTCTTGATAATAATTACACTCTGCTCTTTCTGGAGAGGACCTGCTGTTGTTCTCACCACCCCATATATATACAGCCAGGACCCCTTGGATAAGTCTTGGTGGCCCAGAGGAAAGGGGTGCCCTGTTGAGAGTACTGCCAGTAAGCATTGTAGTATGCTGATTTTGGCTCATTCATTTCCCATTCCACCCTAACATTTGTAAATTAAACTCTTATTTTCAGATTTCAAGAGACTGTTCCAAAGTTTGATTCCTTTAATTATGGCTTGAAGTAGAGGGTAGTGCATTCCAAGAAACCAATAATTACCTGCAACATGTTATTACAGAGAGACTTGTGGAGAGCTGCAGCTTTTGTGAAACTCCATGAGACACAATAAGAAGAAACTGCTGAAAATGGATCCAACTAGGTTGCAAATAAAGGAGTCTCAGAATATGAGTCTTCTTTCTGTACCATAGCTGCCATAACAGAATTAAACTGCAGATAGAACTGCTATTTGAAAGCCTCACAAGGTAAATAAAGAGCAATTTTCATCAATGAAAGGAAGATGCAGAATTATTTTTTAAGACTATCATACATATACTTGTCAGCTATATTGCTTTTGACATAGAGAAAGATATTTTCAGCAGTCAAACAAACCTGAAAATTCAATAGGAAACACTTTCCCTAGAAGTGTCATGTGGGATGATTATTCTGCAGATCTTCCTGAAATAGAAATCTGCTACACTGTAATTTATGTTTGGCGACTGGGCTCATTGAACCTGATGATCCCTTCCTATGCTCTGTTTCCCCATATAAAACTCAGCACACTTTCTGATTTGGAATTCCCAGAGTAGAGTGTGTTTCTCTAAAGGTAGATGTCAACAACAAAGGAATTTGTGCCTGAACTAGGCCTCCAGCTATAACAGGAGATCCAAACAGTCATCTGGGGCTGGTATTTTAACATTTCACTGCAGCATCTTATCAGTACATCATCAGTCACTATTGGAGTATGAACTATGACAGGACTACATCTGCAGTGGCTTCAGGATTGTCTACACATTGGCAAAGCTGTAAAGTGGATGTCATAGCTGGTAAAAAAATAAAATAGATCTTAGTGTTTATCCCAGAATATCAGAGAAGGAATATAGAGATGAGGGCTCCTTAAGCAAAAGCTGTAGAGACAGGGACAGGAAGAGAGGCACACCAACAGGTTGCCACATTAGCTGAGATGGTTCTAGCCTTTTTTTGTCTTTTTAGCAAGCTATTTTCTTTTGTAGAGTAGAAGTAAATATTATTATATTTCTAAAGTACAACTAATTTTCAGTATTGGCCAAATTAGGACAAACTCCATATTTAAGACTAGGTTTATAAATCAACAGAAGTCTCAAGATAGAAATTTTGTTTAGGGGCTACTTCCTGAAGGATCCCATTGCAACAGAGGCACTGTTACAGATCCGTGGTAGTGGAAGTGATCTTTGCTCTTTGCAAGTGCCCCAAGACATTTAGACTTAGGATATAGATCTGTGTAGATCACACCTTCTCTTGTCCCCACAAGCAGAGGGGTGTGCTGGCCTTGTGGAGCACATTTAAAGAACATTAGTTTTGGCACATGACTGGGAATTCTCTGTTGCTGGCGAAACTGCCTCTTTAAATCACTTTAAAATAAATATGGACACTGTTGGATCTTGCTGATCCAACAGGATTCATGAGTTTTGAATTTTGTTGTGAGCACCCTGCTGTGTGGGTTTGCTGCCTTCCTTTGTCAGACTGCAGGAAAAAGCAGTGGAAACATGACTGTGTACCTGCCATATCTGAGTGCTGCAAAGGAGAGGGGATTTGTGGCTCTGAGCCAGCAACAATGGAAACATGGAACACATAAAATGCCTTTGATGGCAAACCCAGAGATGAAACACAGTTCCCTAGAGAGTTATGTACTTTGTCTGGTTCCCTAAGTGTCCTTACAGAGCGTTATCACAGGCACAAAGCAAATGCTGTTCATTAAATAGTATGAACTTAGAAAAGCAAGTATGGGAACATACATCAGCCAGTGGGAGAGCATTTTCAAAAGACAGGTGATCTATTTTTGACCTATCAGTTCTGATCATTGAGAGGGGCTGATGGGAAGGTCTACAAAAATCTCTTTGAAAGACAAGACTGGGAAATGCGGTCTGTGAGGGTGTTGTCTGTCATATTCAAGAACTCTAGTAGAGATACTGACTTTGCAGCACATTATAATTTTTCTTGTGCTTCATATATATTTAACTGTTCCATGAGGATACAGTGTTCCATATATGTAGGTAAAAAACTCCTATTTCATCTCATGGTAACATCCTCTCTCCATAGGTAGCAGTTATCCCTCTTTCCTCAAATTGTCTTATTGATTAGATTAACATTTCCCAACCTATATTAGCATGGATATGCTAATAAAAGATATTAACTCTTCCATAAACCTTAATTCATAGATGGCTGCATAACAATAATTTTAGATCTAAGGAATTGCAAAGCTGTCGTCCTCACTTGAAATTTGGAAGTAGAAATACTGGAAAAACCAAGAAGAAAACATTATCAGGGATGTTTGGTATTCTTTCCATCCCAAGTAGACTGTGTTTAAAGTGACAATAATAACCTGAGGCTACATTATTTTTTATAATGATAATTTGTAAAATTTTCACTCATTAAAATTCAGCCTGAAAAATTCAGTTTGAAATTAACATCTGTAAAGTTACCTGCAGCTTTTCTGACACAGAAGAATTTTGTTCAATATTATAAGGCTGGAAATCACTTTTATTCCTATCTGGGAGCTGAGGAATGAGAATTTTGCTTGCCAGCTTTCCACCTATGTGTCATCTTAAATGTTCTAAACAATCAATCAAATTACATTACAGATAATATTTTAATACCTAAATCTTTCAGTCAAAATATTTCATTATTAGGTTCCCATAGCAGTATCATCACTAACAGTTCAATCTTGTACATTTTTCTATTCCACTTCAAAAGTGCCTTTTCTCTATTACTTTTTTGCTTTTTTGTTTGGAGTT
>VXBB01017676.1:146757-167160 GCA_013399915.1 Illadopsis cleaveri | reverse complement strand
TTTTTTTTTTGGGTTTTTTTTTTTTTTTTTTTTTTTTTTTTTTTTTTTTTTTTTGGTCGTTGTTGTTGTTGTTTTGTTTTGTTTGTTTGTAATGGCTCTCAGATTTAAAATAAAATAGTTTCCAGTCACTACTTTTCCTAACAGTGCCAGAAACCTCTCTGGAATTCTTTGTTATCCTCTTGCTGCCATGAAGCACTTTCACTTCAACTGATATTAGTGATTTTATTCTACTGCCTCAGTCACAAGCTTTAAGTTCTCACAGAAAGAAGTAATGGTAGCATTGCAAAAAACAAAAGAATTCCATTGCTTCAGGGAGACTAAATTTTTCCTGTAGAGTGGCTGAGCTGCACTCTAGAATGAATTGAAGTCCTAGCTTAGAAGGTTGATTTAAATCTGGATAAAACCAATGTTAAGAAATTAGTTTTCCCATGTTCCTATTGACTCAGTACCTAAAATAATCAATCCATGATATGTATAACTCAAGCCAGCAATGAAAATCATATTTTTAATTGTGTTATCAGTCTACCTGAGTTCCTCTGACATTTTAAACATCAAGAAAGTACAATCTGTCCTACCCTAAATCTGCAGAGAAATGCATCTTCATTAGGTTTTTCTTTATCAAGAAAGATAACTATTATTTAGAGCACTAACAACTGAAAATGAAATGAAAATTAAATGAAAGTGCTTTTATTTGCCTGATCCCCTTCCTTGGTGATAACTGCATCACTGTATGTGTCAGCGCAGGGTAAACCTGGAGACCAATAAAAAGCCAGACACTGAGCTGTAGGACAGACTGTGAATACCAGATGAGCAGAGGACAAAAAGGAATCTACAAAAATATGACCTTAACAGAAAGAAGTTTTTAGGAGCCTCACTCTTAGGTTGTGGAACTGTGACTGTGGAGCTCTGCACAAGCCATTTTGCCTTCTGAATAGGAGGGAAAATGAGATGATGCATCTGGTATTTGGATTAAAGATGAATGAGTAAGATGCCTGCTCTTAGTACTTTTTGCACAAAACTACTGCCAGAGACACCCTGTACAGTTCACCCTTGCTGCTTTTGAAAACTTCAGCACCCTTTTCTACCTGACTGACTTCACCTCTTACAACACAGGAGGGAATGCTTACTCTACTGCAATAGACTGAAGAGCTTATTTTCCCCAATTTTTTGCTTTTCTCCAATTTCCTTGCATATTTCATGCATGCTAAAATTCATTTGAACTATGGAGGGGAAGAAACAAAACTTAGAGTTATGCAAAGCTCTGTTTTAAAGTTCTCCACATTCTCTCCATAGGCCAACATCTCTGCATTTGCTTCACTTTATATGAAACTGATGGAATTCATGTGTAGCTCTCCTAGTTTGGTAAGTATTTCCATAAATGCAACAGTAATTAAATTCAGCTATTGGCAGAAGTATAGAAAGTGTAATGCTGCCAGAATAACTGAGTGTGCTATACTGAAAATTTAACCTTTTGCAAAGGACCACTTTGAAATTTTATGCAATAGCTTCAAATTTCACAGCTTTAAAAGGACTTTAATTTTAGTCTGGGGGAATCATTCATCTCCTGTTGTATATACATTTATTGTGCATATCAGTTCTTTCCAAAGCAGCTCCAGAACTGTCTGTCTTCCATGCTAGCCTAGTTTAGACTATAGGCTGTTTAGAACAGAGGTTACTACAGTGCCTTTAAAGCAAAAACTGCAAAATCAAGCCAACATCTAATTTAGAGATGTGACTTTTGTCTAATGAAAACAGACTTACAAGGAAAATATTTCCTAAGTGCTTTGCTGAAGCAAGGCAAAGGCATCCCATCTGTGGGATGAAGATGACAGGGAATTTTCTGAAATTGAAAAATGCAGGCTGAGGTAGGGAACGTGACGTGGCCATCAGTAGCAGCAGCTATTTAGGATTGACCAGAGGAGTTCAGGCCTCGGCCTCTGCATGCCAAATACAGCTCTTCTAAATGATAGAGTGGGAATTGCAAATAGGCTCTGGCCAATCTGCTTGGATCTCACTGGACCACAGTGGCAATTAGACTCTCCAAAGAATGGCTGTGGGGAGCTCCCTCTTGTCCAAACCTTCCTTTGTCCATCTGTGGGTGAGGGGCTTGTTCCATTCTCTTGATCCACCTTCCCACACACGTTGCTGCACTCATGCAACAAGGTGGGACTGTAGATTTTTATGCAGCCCCTGTATCATACCAGTCTCTTGTAGCTGGTTTACCAGAAGCTCTAAGGAGTTACTCCTTTTTAATTCCTCAGCAGCCAATATGGCATGTACCTCATATGAACCCACTAAGTCCACACCAAGGATTCATACCAAATCCTCTGCCTCACAACTTCTGCAGTGAGATCAGTTTCCTCTCATGATTAAAAATTTAGGTAATTAGTCACAAATAATAATAAGGAGGGCAGACTTGCTCATTTTATTAGCATTTTTTTCAAAAGCTCAGTACATCAGTCTTTCAATTTTCTCTTTCTCCATGTGGAGAATACCCATTCAAATAATTTAAATGTAATTTAAAGATTGAAGATTTTATGAGTTTTATGAGTTTTATGAGGTTTTATGAGTTCTATGTGAGGATTTGTGTGAGCAATAAAAATAGATGGAAAGCAAAAGAAATAGAAATAAAGAAGCTGAATCTAACTGAAACAGACTTTAAGAGCAATGTATTCTCCTCCAGCTTCTCTGATAGAAAGAAAATAAAATTAGTGGGGATCTAGAAACGGTGTAAAAGACAACGATGACTCTGCTTCCTTCTCCTCTGCCTGCCTTCTTCTAAGAAGTGTCTACTTCTTAGTCCAATGCCATGAAACTAGGGTAAGAACAGATTCCTCTTCAACACAAGGGAGGTCCTCTGATCTGTTATAAGGATGTATGGCTTACATGCCATCCTTGAACTTAACTTGCAGATTTTTATGACATTTATTTCTGTTATTTTGGCTCATATTCCAACAACTATGTTCTGTTGGTTAGAATGACTGTTGTCTAAAGTGCTAAGAACAAACAACTGAGAAACACGGTTTTTATGTGAGCATGTTCCAGGTATTTGCATGGTCCTATAAATACATGTGTGTCCCTACCTACAATTATGTGGCTGCATGTCTGCTTTGTGTCAGTCGCTACTGATTATGTCTATGGAATAGCCTCTTCTCCATAGGTGACTGTATTTAAAGATGTTAGAAAAAGAATTGCATCCTCAATAGCAAACACTCGAACATTGAAGAATCATTGTTTCCAGAAGTTGTTTCCTGTCCATCCAAAATCAATTAACAAGGCAAGATGCAGGAAGGCCATGTAGCCTAAATAAACTATTCCTGGTAGAAATAATGACTGCACCAGAAGCAGGTCAATTCAGTGCCCAGAACATTTCCTGTGCTATGAGACTATCTAGAATCAGACTGGATCATTAAGTAACAGGTAATTTTTCTTGTCAATCATTTCAATTTACCACATTTTGAATATGTGGTCAGTGTTTTGCTTCCAAGACTCCCCAGTGGCGTCTTCTCCACTCATATTTTCTTTTTCATTTCCTAGCAAGAGGCAAGAGCAGAGAGGTCTGAGGGCTGCTTTGAGGTGAGCTACAGTGGCAGGAAGGTTGCAGAGGGAGAGGGTGCCCATGCACGGCTGTCGAGCTCTAGAGGACTCTGCATTGTACAGGTTCTACTGGGAAAAAAAATTTTGCTGAATGGAAAAGAAACAGAACACAGTTTTGACTTTAATGGGAAAGAAGAGCTTTCAGATGTGTAGGTGAGTGGAGTGAAATCTTGGTTACACCTGCCTTCCTGCCTGAACCCCGACAATTCTACCTCCAGGATGTCTATTACAGTTTTTGTTGATTTAGGCCTGAAGCAGAAAATTTTTTTAAAAGTTTCCTTCTTTCTAGACTGCTGCATTTGGCATTTATTCAAAGGGCAGTGGCCCACCCAATCAGCCTGCTGGGACCTTTCCCAATGAAAACACCTCTCTGCTGCAAGCCTGTAGTCACTTGCAAGTGAGTACATGGCTGAGGAAACAGGGGGAGAAAGGAATTCCTCCAGATTTGTTCTTTTGCTGCTTTTTTTTTGACTACAGCTATCTATGTATGCTGCATTTTTTCAAACATTTTTGTTTCATGCAGCAGGAGAGGACTGGCTGTGTGTCTGTGGAAGTAGTTTGCCACAACAGCAGCATGCAGTCATCCTTTTCTCCCTTTTACTAAAATAAAAATTATGAGAATTTTTGCAGTCAGTCATCAGCTCAGACAATGAGAACGAGAAGCTAATCCAGAAGCAGGAGCTGTATGGCCAACANAAAAAAAAGAAAAAAAAAGATAAAGCCACAGCTCTGGAAACAGAATTTAGAACTGTCTTCCCAGCTATTCATACCCCTCTTCCTCCCCTGCTTCCACGCTGTCTTGCTCCCAGGGGCTGGGACTGCTCAGCAGAGCCTATGGCCACGCTGGTGCTGGTGTCCGGCCTGCCGCTAGAACCGTGACCAGAGAGAAGTGAGGATGACTGAGAGGAATTAGTCCTGCTTCAGGCAGCTTTTCCTGAATTGGTTTTCCTGTCCTTAGAATGGGGTGAAGAAAACTTATGCATCTAAGTAACTGCCTGGTTGGGCTCCTCCCTCAGTCCATCCTTCCTTTCCCTCCCTCCCCTTTCTTTTCTTTGGTGTGCAGGCCACTGACTACGTGGACACTGTGGAGCAGAGCCAGGGCAAGGGACACAGAAAGACACATCCTCTGTCAGAGCTCTTCTCTCTTTTCAAAAAGTTATCTCAGATCTAGTAATTCTTCTTGCAGCTCTGTATTTACCAGGGAAAGAAAGAGAATTTAAGGAATAAAGATTCAAATTAATACAAGTCACACTGAAGCTTCAGTGATTTCCCACATCTTCAGCCTCAGTTAATTTCAGCCTGACTGTACGGCAGGAACATTTTTTAGCACCATTTTTCATGCTTTTTCCTTTAGCCCTTAATCTCTTTGACAAACTTTTTGGAAAACTCAGATCATATCCCAGTGCTGAAAAACCCTGCTGATTATTTGATACATAGCTTGATATAGTTCACTTCACCCAAGGTGAGAGTTTGGGAATCAGCCTTGTGAATCAGCCTGGCCTTAATTATAAACATACACACAGATTGCTGTGGAAGTTTTTGAGTAGATGTTGTGTTGCACTGAAAGAACTTTTAATTGTTACTGTCTGTTCTTTTGTCTTAGTCTCATCACCAAAGAAATATATGTGCTGCATGCTGAGGTAAGAAATGCATGTAATGTGCATATGAGTCTCAGGGGGCTTAGAAACTGTACTTGGAAAACAGAATAGGAGTGGGAGTGGACTGTGGATGATTGCGGGGCATTGGGGCATGAATCTGTGATGGGGTGGTGTGAAAGAACAACAGAGCCCTCCAGCCTGCTGAATATTTGTCACAGTGGGGGTTATTGTCTTCAGGATGTTTGGTGAAATATTTAAGAAGGTGCCAAGAAGGAAGAACAATGTAATGGTTTGGCAAGTAACACAGAGATTGATAATATGCTATCAGATGCAGGGGACTTTCGGCACAACTCTGTGAATACCACCAGAATCTGTGAAAAAATGTGATTACCAAATAACAGCAGGAGTTTGTCAGAAATTCTGAGAAGAGGCAAAAGCAGGTAGAGGGAAAGAAAGATGCTTTAAAACATTAAATTCTCTGTCCCTGTTGGATATCCCTGCAGCAATGAAAATAAGAAGCACTCAGCCCTGTTGCTATGGCTGCTTTGTTTTTTATGGGAAAGCAAAACCAACAAGGTATCTTCATCAGGGACCAATTTTGTTCAAACATAGTACGTATTTGTTCCTTAAATGGGAGGTACCTCAGGATTTAGGGTGGTCTAATTTTCTTAAAATATTCCTAACCAATATGGTTGGTAGAATTATGTGAACTTCTAGCTCCGCATTCCCCCTGCAGCTGTTCCTCCATGCTTATCCCAGGTCACTTCTCTTTGCAGCTCGGGTAAGCTACCTCAGGGAGCTTCACCTTCTAAAAAACTGACGCTTTTTCCACTGGGGAAGTGGGACACCCACACCAAATGGATCCAGTCCTTGCAAAGTTCCTACCCACCTTAGTTTCCTATGAGGAGAGGGGAGGGAGGACTGCATGAAATTCCCTGGGCAGTTGATAGATAAAGGCTACAATTAAATAAATGCTTGAGGAAAGCAAGAGAGTGAGGGAGTGAGAGAGCATATAATCGAGATAACAGAACCCAAACTGAGGAGAGTAGGCGGTGGAAGGGAAGAGAAGAGAAAATGCTGGAAAAATGCAGAGGCCAGTATTGGGGAAGACCAGTTACATTACAGAGCTGCTCCTGGGAAGTCAGCCAGAGTATCTCTGTAGGAGTGTTCATCTTTCTCTCTGACTGTAAAACCATGTTAAGGCCTCACACAGCATCCAGTTAATGAACTTAACCAGTGGTTAGAGGAGCATCAACTCAGATTTGATTGGATACTAGCAAATCAGTTCCCCTAACTGTGCAGAATGGAAGACAATGTTTGGAGATTCAGGCATTTCTGTCTCCTTTTCTGTAAAGCCTAATGGCTTTCATTAACCCCAAATTATCCCTAGTTTTTTTTCTTTGTGCTTAAATAGCATTCTGAAAGTCCACCTACATCCCCAAACACTTATTATTGCTTTTCGAGTAATAGCCCTGCTTCAAATTTTAACATTTATTTTTATAACAATTTTTCTGAACTTTGGGGAGTCAAAGAAATCATGCAAATTATTTATTTTGGCAAATGTAAATTTATTTATTTTTCAGGACCACAGCTCTTCCTACTTAGAAGAAGATCCTGCTTGCTTCCATTTGAGTTTTACCTGCAAGGGTTGAAGAACACGGATGAGCAAATTGGCCCACAGAGGGGTAACACTGGTGAAATGATCCAGAGTCTGCTGATGTCTGAGTTAAACTCTGCAAATACAGCGTTGCAGTCTAAAGACCTGTATTTTTTTATTGTTGTGAGCCTTGGGGCAAGTCAGAATGGAAAACTAGGATGTCATCTAGATTCAAGAAAAGGACACCAACATTTTCTGTGCCTAAATTTTCTTAATCTATAGGTACAGGGACACATTCATGAAGCATTTTGAAATTTCTAGCATATTGCTGGAACACCTAAATATTATTATTTAAATAAGTTTTGAGTTGAATCTTTGCCACAATTCAGGAAGAAGTATTTTATTTGTATTTATTTTTACGTATCTTCAAACTTTTTCTGATTTTCAACATGGACCTGTCAACTGATTCTTAGACTAATTTTTTGATTTATTTCTCAATACCACACGCTTGTTTGAATACCTTGTAATCTTGAGACAGGTCACCTGATAGGACCAACAGAATGGTTTAGTGCACTGCATCCACTCTAGGTCCCCTGGATTACATCCTGCAAGTGTTACAATATTACAACCATGAGGCCTTTCAACATTCGACAGGTTCCTGTTGAACACCCATGCATTCATTTCCAGATGAAATAAAGAGAGCTGGCAAAAAGAGCATGCCTCTGAAAACAGGACATTGCAATACAGAGATGCAGGTGTGTGTGTTCTGGGGGCTAATAGCTGTAATGTCCTGAGGGAGTGCACAGCTGGAGGCAACATCTAATCTCAGGTTGCAAAGTCTTTGGCAAGCCCTGTGATGTCTGAGCATCTCCTTGGATGACTGAGCCAGTCTTTTCTCCTCCCTCCATTTCATAGATCCTGGTGATGAGGGTCCAGCAGTCGCCTGGATTGTAACAACAATGTCAGAACTTAATAGCTACGTACAAACAAATTTGAGGTCATGTCTGACTAAATGGCAAGCTTTTACCCCAAAAATGTGGCTGTCTAAATTTTGTATAAAAATTGTTGGCATATGTCTGCATGTGTGTGCCTGTGAGTGTATGGTGTGTGTTTGTATGTACATGAGAGACAAAGGCCTGAACATTCTGGAAAGATCTTTGAGGCTACACATACTGTGTATGTATGTTCACACTCTACCCTGTGTGAACAAAGCCTCTAAAATTTAGCCTCTTAGAAATGCTTTTTTTGTTGTTGTTATTAATGATACTCCAGCAATTTCCCTGTCAGAGAAAAAATATCTATAGATACACATAAAAGCATCTATGTTTTCTTAGGTACCATGTGTGGGAAAGCGTATTTGCATGATAGTATTTGTGTCCTAAATAGATGCAAGTGGTGATGTGCTTAAGGACCAAATATAGATTTAGAGGATAAAAACTTGATGTGAACAGGTGAAGACCTGGCAACCTTAATAAATATTAATGGTGGTTCAGCTCTTGTGTACTTTCTGAAATGCCATGAACCACCTGAGCTTCCACTATTGTTAATTATCCTATGTCCCACCTGAAATTCTTGTACTGGACCTGAGATATGCAGCTTATGTGTCTTCTCCGTGGCCTTTCCAAGCTTGTACCAAATAAGCAATGCAGAAAACCTACAGACCAACCAAAGCATCCTCAAAGAGGATATGCAGCGTGCTGTGCCTCCTAGCTGGGTGGGCTCACTGGATGGTGATGAGAAACTGGACATGTTCAATGCCAGGGCAGTCAGGACTAGGGCAAGGCAGGTGGAGGAACCCAACAAAAATCAACACATCTGAAGGGTCAAGAATTACCGTTAGCAGGGTAAAATGATGGCAGCACAATTCAGGGAAGGAAGATGTCACAGACAGCTTACTAGCAAAGGAGAGCAGTGAGCTGGCAGGAGGCATGAGCAGTGTGTAGAGAGAGGTCTTATTCAGAAGAGGCTTTCAGGTAGTGTGAGAGGAAATAATCAGAGGAAGAATGACATGGGCTAAGGAAGAAACAGGTCACAATTTTAGGGTTGTAACATAAAAAATGCTGCATCTAATATGACCAAAATTGTTAACTGGAAAAGATCTTCCAGATGTAGGTTATACTTTCTGACTAAACTATTTGTGAAGATGGATCATAAAAGGAGTAGCAGGATGTAGCCTATATTTTCCAGTTCTCTAGACTCAGAGACATAATACTGACCAAGGCAATTTCTCCTCTCCCAAGTTCAAAGGGATGTTCCTGTTGTTTGTGAGGAAATCTCATACATTCTTGGCGCTTACCGTTCAAGGTACCCATCACCTTTGGGTGGGGTGCAGGTGTTCCATCTGGGATGGCTGTGGTGACTGTCAGTGAGGCTATGGATGTTGTGGCAGAAGAATGCAGCTCTTTCCAGGCGAGACTTCCCTGTCTGCGGTGCTCACGTCAAATTCATCCACGCTGGCCACAGTCTGCACCAGAGGAAATCCAAAATTTTGGAGACAGCTCTTGGAGCTGCTGCCCAGCCCTCCTCCCTTTTAGGCAGAGGAGCAGCAGCGTGTCTATGGTGTGCAGGGCTGGTTTCAAGCAGGAGGAATGTGGCTGACAGGGAGGTAGGAAAACGGGAGAGGGACGGGTTGCAGGAACTGACAACATTGTTCACTATCCTCCTTGAGTTTTGATACTCACACCACATGGAAATAGAAGTAATTTCTTACATTTTCTGACTCCCCTCACTCCCAAGTAAGCTGAAGGGGAGACACTTGCTTTCATAGCCAATCCTTTTTTTCATCAATAACATCAGTCTGGCTCCTTTGCTTTCACAGTAGCAAGGCTGCTGCAAGGCTTTCTCACCTCTTTCCGGGCTCCTCCTGCCTGACTTTTTCTGTTAAATTTAATGATGACCCATTTAACAGAAGTCACTTTGGTATATCTGGAAAATTTCAGTAAGGGTTGACTTAGGATACCTATTCCTTATTAACCCTTGAAAGACATTTAAAGTGTCTGAACATATTGTGCAATTGAGATCAAGATTTGCTTTGAATGGAAATTATATCTGATTATTACAAGGACCATAGCTTTGAAAAATAACAATCTCTGATGACTTCTCACATGGCAAAAAACAAGTGATAGCAGAAAAAAAGTGGTTTAAACCTTGAGTGGGATCTCTGCGAATAAAGTTCACTTGAAAACATGGCCGAAAGATCATTTGCACAGTAAATTAGGCTCAAGTGATTTTTTATTCATTCCATGGGTTTAATTCTGAAAATAAGATGGGCAACTGCTGCTTTTTTAATTAAATTCTTGCCTTGTGCTTCACAGCCTCAAACTTACTCAACTGACCCACATACCATTACTTTCAAAACCTCTCTATTTTATTTTTATATTCTCTTTTTTTCATCTAGTCTTTTTCAGTCTAACTGCCACTCTGTATTATAGGGTGTATCCAAATTCAGGGAAAACCTCTGGCCAATTGTTTTTGAGGAACTTTCCGAAGGACTGCGCCGCTCCGTTTGGGAGACTGAGAGTGCCACGTTGCTCCCTAGCTATAAAGGCTGAGAAAGCCATCATGGTTACTTCTGCAGCTCTTGATGTGGTTCTGGGTGGTAACTTCCGATGGCCAACATCGGTTTGTTCTCCCCTTGGCTGCCAGGATATGGCATGATTGTACTTGCTGAGAAAACTATGGAGGCTCTGAAGTGTAAAACTGGATCACAGGGACCATCTAGTGTTCTCAGCCTGCATCACCACAGTGGCAATGCCTTGCGTCTGCATAACACAGCTGTTAGCATTCTGCAGCCTGCTGGATTAAATATCTACTATTTCAGAGAAAGAAATCAAATACCACTTGAATACTGTAGGTCAGCACAACTAGTTTTCAGCTGTTCTAATTGGGAAAATAAGCAAAAGTACTTTTGGGTGGTCTTTTTAGGTGTTCTGCTCTAAATAAAATGAAAGCTGTGTTTTTCAACATATTCACAGAGAATTTATCCCTATTTTTCAGCTATTTGGTTTTTAAGCAAAGTAGAAAAGATGTCGAGGGTGGAAAGGACAAAAGTCCAAGGTTTTAATCTTTGATACATTCATGATAAGGCACCACAGCCCAAGGCCCCAGTCCACTCTGCATGAGGTGCTCAGGGAGCAGCAGCTGAGATGCTTGGGCATGAGGATCAGGACATGCAGCGACAGAAAGCTGAGCTGGACACCAGTGGGAGAGACATGGGATTGCCGTGAGACTTAGGAGTGACAAAATAGTAAATTAGGGAGCTCTTGTGTCAGCTGAGGGAGAAGAGAAAGGATATCCAGCATGCTGGAGCAGAGGCGTGGCGGGGAAGCATTCCATAACTGCAGACTGGGCTCTAGCTGGGCTCCTGAAAGGGAAAATGAGGGTGGGACTGAAGCTGTGAGGCAGGGCTGAGGGTGTCAAGGCTGTGCTTGCTACAAACCTCATTCCCACCCACATCAGCCAGGGTTAAGCATATCCTGCTGCCCTTCCCCTCCACCACAGGGTACTGCCTTTCCTCTCCCACTCTTATTTTCCAGACAGAAATTTGGCCCTTCAGGGCCTCAGGCTTTTGCAGAGGATAGCAAGTTTGGGAGTAATACCTATTCTAAGAATATAATCATCATCTGTGTCTTGATCTCAAGCAGAAATGCAGAAGTGTCTCTTTCCATGTTTGGGCACCTGATAATTTCCAGAATTTAAAAGGTAAAAGGGACTGAAGGCTTTAGTGAATTGTGGTAACTTGCCACAATCCCAGGACTATTTCATCCCACTTGAAAAGAAAAAGAAGAGGCAGAAGGCCTTAAGGAAGCAGAAGTGTTCACTCTGGTTTTGTTTGCAGATAAAAAATTCCTCAAAAGAACATGTAGAGGCAATGGAGGGAGGGAGAGGGGGAGGGAAAAAATGAACATACTCCCCACAAGTCTGACTAATGGGGATTCTGCTGCACAGCAATTAATTTGGATGATTTTTTTTTTCACCGAAACAAGAAGACTTTGCACAATTCAAAAATTTTGTGAAAGCATTTTGTTTCACAAAAAGGTTCAGCCTGCCAAAAAAAAAAGGAAGAAAGAACTGGCAGAATATCTGAGAAAATAGAAAAAAAAAGTCAGTAGCTCAAAACAGAATGTATTTCAGAATGTATTTCCACATTTACATCAACATTATTAACTTTAAAAGAATTTTAAAACTGTCCAAAACTTAAATAAACATTTTATTTCATATAAATTCACACATTTGTTCAAATTAAGAGGAATTTTATGCGATATTTTTTATCTTACACACCTATACTTACACCTCATCTTCGTGGACTAGATGTAAGCCCTGTTCATGTGTTTATTCTCTGACAGAATGAAAGCCTGGACATGTTCTAAAACCCCACATTTTGCTGTAAAAGAGTCTCCATGAAATAGGACAGCAAGGCATAACATTTATCCTGAGTGATATGGAATCACTGTAAGGAATACTTTAACATTTTTCTAAAGCGTTAAAATCTTGCCAGAATATTCAAAGTCTATTCTTTTACTTTAGCTTTGTGAAACTGAACTTTTCTGAACCTTCACCATGCCAGCACATGCTTCTGAACAGGGAAACTTACTCTAATTAATTGAGCTTAAGACATAATTTTCATTGTTAGTCAAAATGTTTGTGTTTGATAATAATGGGCAGGAAACATATTGTATTAAACTCAACCGTAAACATATTAAGGTGTGATATATTCTTACCGTAGACATTGTCAGTGCCTCCACTACATGCAAGCCACAAATGATGATCCTTAGATACAGCACAAAAATGAATGAAACCCCCTTAGTGATGTGTGGGCTAACAGAAAAATTTAAGAACTCTTTTTAAAAAAAGTTGGGAAAATCAGCTTTTTTTGCAAAGCATAGAAAAAGGGGGGGAAATTAAAGGAACTTCAGTATAATGTAAAGTAAAAAAGTTTCAAAACAAAAACTCCATGTTGGGACCAGTGCAACAACAGCAACAACAACAACAACAGCAACCCTGCTGTGGGGACTGGCGCTGTTTAACATCTTTGTTGACAACATGGACACCGACAGTGGGATTGAGAGCACCCTCAGCGTGTTCACTGACCACACCCAGCTGTGTGGTTTGGCTGACACACTGGAGAAAATGGAAGCCATCCAGAGGGACCTTCATGGGCTTGAGAGGTGGGTCATGTGAGTCTCCTGATGTTCAACAGTGCCAAGTGCGAGATCCTGCACCTGGGGAGAGGCAATACCAAGCACAAATACAGGCTGGAAGGAGACTGGATTGAGACTGGATCCCTGAGGAGAAAGACCTGGGGATGTCTGTGGACAAAAAACTCAATTATGACTTGTCAGTGTGTGCTTGCAGCCCAGAAGGCCAACTGCATCCTGGGCTACATCAAGAGAGGAATGGCCAGCAAGTCAAGGGAAGGGATTCTGCCTCTCTATTCTGCTCCTGTGAGACTCCACCTGCAGAGCTGTATCCAGCTCCGGGGCCCTCAACACAAGAAAAACAAGGATCTGTTGGACTGAGTCCAGAGAAGGTCTGGAGAGGCCTGTCAGACAGGCTGAGAGAGTTGGGGCTTTTCAGCCAGGAGAAGAGAAAGTTCTGGGGACACTTTACAAGCAGCCTTCCAGTACCTAAAAGGTCCCACAACAGAGCTGAAGCGGGACTTTTTAGAAAGGCACATAGTGATAGGACAAGGGGAAATAGCATTAGGCTGAAGGGGACAGTAGATTTAGAACAGATATTAGGAAAATGTTCTCTACTGTGAGGGTGGCGAGGAACTGTCTGCCCAGAGAAGTCGGGAATGCCCCATCTCTGGAATTGTTCAAGGCCAGGTTGGATGGGGCTCTGAGTAACCTGGTCTAGTGAAAGGTGTCCCTGCCCATGCCATGGAACTAAATGATATTTAAGGTCTCTTCCATCCAAAACCATTCTAAATTTCTTTTCTTGAGAATTAACAACAAACTTATTTGGAGAGTAATATTTAATAGTAAAAAATTATTGCTCTGGTGCCATATTTTATTTCTTAAATTATGACCTTTGATTTTGCTGTACTTAGCACTGATAGGCCATCTACTGTTGGTTTTGTGCTGGTGTGGATGCATCACATTATAATGAATAGGTGTGACTGTATTCACTTGATCTGTATCCATGCTCTCCTCTTCCAACACCACAACTCTGCCTCCACATCCTTTATCAGGCAAGAAGCAAAGCAGTCTTCAAAGCATACAGGGTAGCCTGTGTTGACTGGCTCTCCTGGGGTAAATACCTCCATGAAGTCACTAATTTAAGTCTTCTTCCTCCAGGCGATTTACCTGGTGTTTTCAGGAACTGTCTCTCTGACACAGCTGCTATTCCTTCAGATCTTGCAGACATCAGTTACCAGCTCAGGAGTTATTGGGGGTAGACTCAGCCACATGGAAAAAGCCATTACACAAACTCATAGTTTAAGAAAAATAGGTCTATGATTGATCTGAGGGCAAGCCCACTGCAGAGGTTCAAGTGCTCTGGCACACTGTGTTGGTGTCCAGATCCCACAGTCACTTTTGTTCAATGTAAACCTGCTCTTTGCACAGAGCTCTGTACAATTACCTGAAAGTGGGTTGTATTAGGTGGGAGTCTGTCTCTGCTCTCAAGTAACAAATGATAGGACAAGGAAATGGCGTCAGGTTGCACTGGGAGAGTTTTAGATTGGATCTTAGGAAGTATTTATTTTTAAAGGATTGTCAAGCTCTGGAACAGGCCACCCAAGAAGGTGGCTGAGTCACCGTTGCTGGAGGTGTTTAAAAGACCTGTAGATGTGGCACCTGGAGACATGGACTAATGGTGGACTTGGAAGTGCTGGGTTAAACTGTTGGACTCCATGATCTTAGACGTCTTTTTCAACCTAAACAGTTCTATGATTTAAGATTTCTCACCTCCTCCTCCTCCTCTTGTCTGCTGACACAAGCACCGGTGGTTCATGTGAACAAGGTCACAGAGGTGTGAAAGCTGAAAACAAGGTTGTGGTGTGCTGGGTTAGATGCCCGAGGCTGTCTCATTAGCCTGAATTTATTTCAAAAGATCTGTTTGCCTTTTAGTGGCCATGTTCTGCCAGACAGAATAACTTGAATTCTTTAGTAACATGGCACAAGGGGCATTCCTGGACTATGAAGTTCAGACACCTCCATTCATGTCAGACCTCTATGACACTTTAGGAAAATCTCTGCAGCCTGTGTTGAAGGAGGAAGAAAGGAGTAGGGATGTGTCTTGAGGGAGAAAGGTCTGCTGAAAGGATGTTGGATACATTTCCTGCTGCCTGTGTGCAGTTTTGCTGCAATCTTGCCTTTTGAGCTATGAGGGCATGCTTGTGCTGTGCCCCTGAAGGCCATGGCAGCAGCCCTCTCCAACCTGTAATGATTGTAACCATGGATGAGATGAGGCTCTCTGATTAACTAGATAATAAATACAAAGAAATTTGTCCTTCAGAACTGCTCTTCCTCCACTTTCCAAGACCGCAAACTTCCAAAGGCCAGATTTGAAGCAATTGAACTAGTAAGTATTTCCTAGCAGAGATTTTTTTCTCTGTCTTCAGACTTTAGTGGAGCTGAAGTCCAAACTGTTATGCTTGAAAATGCACAACTTTTCTATTAGCATAGCTGCTATTGGGATGTATGTATTCCAAGACTCTTTTTAAAAACAAACACATTGTTTTGTAGCTGTGACTGCTGGTACCTTAATGTACCTTCAAAGGCAACCAATCTGTCTATCTTCAAGAAGAAAAAAATATCACATGCATAAAGGTCTTTATTAATGTTTGTTTTTCTGTTTTTCTTATAAATTGTGTAATCTTTTTTGTTTTCATCATATAAAATTGTGATAAATGAGAATGAAGCATATGGTTTTCCTCTGTATATGATGAATATTAACAGAGTAAAGTACAAAGCATCAGTCTCACAGGTAATGGACTGGTGAAAATCACAGGGGTTTAAATAAGGAACTAGTTACAGCAAATATCGCAACTGGAATATTTTCCTTTTTATCTCCACACATGAATCATTTAACACAAATCAAGGGAGTTATTCCAGATTTTAAGTCATATTATGAAGACCTAGATGTTATCCAACATCAAGTTATAATGATAGAGCTAAAAGCACTTGCAGTAATGAAAATTATAGAATACTCTTTTGTTGTCAAAATACATAGCTCTTCTCTGTGACTTTGTTCATGGCAAAACATTTAAGGAAATTATATATGTGAAACTCTGTTGACTTTAGAGCTTAAATATCAGAGAAAAACATATTTTGTAAAAGAAAGGACTGACTGAGCCTCTGGCCAGGTAACTAATGAGGCTCAGAATAACCGCAAACATACTTACTTAACTCTCTTGTCAAACACAATAATTCCTACCTTTGCTTATCTTTCCATTCTTGGTTGCTAGAATAATTCCTTTTCCTGACATGCAGAAATGTACATAAAATATACCTGCACAGCTTCATCAGTTTTAATCTTGCCATAATGTATTCCTAACAGCAAAGTGCTATGAGTTTGTGTAGTTATCAGCAACACCACATGGTGTCTGTAGTGCTAAAGAAAAGAATTCATATGAAAAACAGCTTGAAATATTTTAGCAGTGGATTTTTTTTTTTTGGAAACTGACAACACTCACACAGTGAGAAAGTGGGAGAAAGGAGTGAAAGTAATGCAACATTTGCTGCTTTCTAACATGTGCATTGTAAAAAAGTATCCAGGGATGAGAACCTAGAAACGTGGAAATAAAGGGTTTGGAGGGATCGCAAAGGGTCATCTGCTACTGCAGCTGTGTCTATGTCATTCTTGGCAAGTATTTGAGAAAAAGACATGAATGATGAGAGAAGAAGACATAAAAGTAAGATTTCCCTACCTCTGCAAGGAATTTCCTCCAGGTTTTCACTAGAACTAGCACTGGATTTATTTTTTTTTTAAACTCAGTTTTTCTTGCACTTAGTTCCATCACTATGGACTTTGAGACCAAATCTTTCCTTTACTATTTCACTACACTCCTGTGAATTTTGTCCAGTTGGTCCACATCTTTCTTGAAATACAGTGCCTCAGACTGAACTAAACTCTTCAAAGGAGACCTTACCAGCTCGAAGCAGAGCAGAGGTAATGACTTTTGTTCTTTGCTGGCTCAAATTATATGTTTCATCTTAGGGTCATATTTGTATTTCATTAATATTTTAAATTTTATTCAGCTTTCCACTTCTAAAAAATCTCCCTTCTCTTTTTCTGTGTAATGAACAAAATTTTGTTTCTGGTCCAATTAATTTTTCTGGATCAAATGAAGTACCTCGTTGTTCCTGAACCATGACTTGCCAGAGCTTTATCTCCAAATTTCAAGGATATGATTAATCTTCACAATGACTGATGCTATTCTCAAAGTGGTCATGTCTTCAGATCTTAAGCACAAGTGATGATATTAAAGATATGTGAAAGCAGCTGAGACCTCTGCAGGACTTCACTCAATGCAATGTTCCCTTCTTAGAGTTAATCATTCACAGTTGCTCTAAGGGGATGACTTTCCACTCACTGTTCAATAGTTTAACTTAGGCTATTCTTACCTACTGTAATGGGGGATTAATTAATGCTGACTGCAATTTGTTTCCTGGTTTCTTGTTTGTTTGTGTTTTGGTTGGTTTTTGATTTTTTTTTTTCCCTAGAGATTTACAAACAATTTGTGGTATCATGACTGGCATTTTTTTTCAGGTTTACTGAAGTTTTGATACTGGGGTTTTTGATTCTCTGGCTCTTCCTTTTTAATTTTTTAAAGATAAGCATGTTTTATACTGATGAATACTACATTTCTCTTTGAATAACTAAAAATAATTGTTAGGTATCAGGGGATGAAGTCATCAGAACCAGATGAATCACGTATATTAAATACTTGAAGAGGAGGACTTTCTTTCCTGCCACATATAAATTATGCTATCTCACTTGATAGTGCTCTTTTTAATGAAGAATATCTTAGTGAAAATCATTATCTTATTCTTCCCTTCAACTTTATTTGGGTTGGTTTTTTTTTTTCATGCTTTGTGTTAATTGCTGCTCATTCTATTCCTTGCCTTTCCAAGCAGTTGTGCTATAACTCTGTATTAATGCCTGGTAGCTCAGCCTTTCTTTTTGTTTTTGCCTTATGACTGAACTCCATGATTGTTAATTTTTTTGTCCAAATGATCTTATACTGTACTTCCCATGCCCCTCCACAACTGGATAATTAACACCAGCCCTTAGTAATAATTACTTACTATTCTTGTTCCCTTCTAACTTTTTCTTTTAGCACTGAGAGAAGGTGTTCTAAAGAAATCCTCAGAGTTTATTGGTGTTTATCTTCCTGAAATCTGTAACTTTGTCTTTTCTTTCATTTCTTCTACCCTAATTATCATGAACTTCTTCATTTAATGGCCATTCTTACCTCAGTTACCTTCTACTTTGAGAGGCATTTTCTGCTTTTCATCAGAATCGTACCTGACAAACCATCCCTTCCAGTTGCTCACTCCACCTATTGATTATGAGCTACCCCTCATGAACTGGATGGAAATCTGCACTGCATGTCTAATTTGCCTCTGGGAGATATCCACTAATGTTAACATGTAACATGAGGGATGTTTCTCCAAGGGCTTACAAAAAACACCTTCATGCATATTATCCTCTTTATGTGTTCACCAGCATCATGAAGTCTCTATTTTTCTCTTTGTTAGTCATCACAGAGAAACTTCCAGCAGAATGCACTAACAACTACATCAAAGTATTTGTATCTATCCTTGACTTAAAGGGCAAAGTTTGCTCCTTTTTGCCTTGCGTCTGATTTCTGAACAAGGTATTCCCTTGTGGAAAAATATTTGTTCGCACAAATGATGACACAGGTCATCTCACCAATTCTCTGCCAAGCCATGGCTGTGCACAAGTTCAGGCACAAATGACTAAACCTGCAGGAAAGCAGGAATGGCTGACACAGGCTGAAGGCCTGTTACAAAATATAAATCTTAATCCCAGGCTAGATTTTGCCTCAGTCTCTGTTTGAAATCATGGTTTGGTGTCCTAATTCTCCTCTACATTTCTGATTTGTGTTGGCACTTTAACCATGTTTACGCACTTCCCCTATTTAACAAGACTCTCAGTATAACTGTTATTCAAAAATAAATTTATCCCTCATTTGGAAATACACTTGCACTTAATGGACAAATTATTTGCATGGATAGTTCACACATTATTTAAAACCTGTGTAAGTCTATTTGAGATGTGCAATCATTTAAATTATAAGTAAGGAATAAAAACAAAGTCAAACCTGATCCTTCCATTCTTAATTCCTGTAAATAGCATGTATATCCTCTCGATCCATACTAAGAGATGCAGAGCAAGGTCTGCAGATTTACAGCAGGATTTTTGCTCCTTCATGAATAATAATAAAAGTATTTGTTTTATTAGTGAGTCAGTGGTTGAATGATTTTCTTGCTGATCCTTTTAAGATACACGTTGTCTTTTGGGGTTTTTCTGTCTTTTGGGGTTTTTCTGTCTTTTGGGGGTCCTTCTCTGGTACCTGGAAAATAAAGATTCAAGATTTATTACAAAAATTTTTGTAAAAATAGATTATTTGATCAGCCACCCACAACACATTTACAGCTGAAAGCTTGATTTTGAAGTGGTGTGAAAATAGTAATGAGAATTACAATAAGAAAAGAAATCACTGACAATAAAAGTCTACTAAAAAATTCCACAAAAGTCAAGCTACTATGTTCTTCCTGTCACACTCCACTGCCTTTCTAGGGAGACTTTTAGTCTTTAAAGTATTTTTAAGAGTTGAAATTAAAGAGTAGGCAAGTGTCCTTTATGATGACAGGCATACTATGTACCAAGCTATTGGCTGACTGGGGTGTTTGGTCAGGCCATCAGCTGGGTGCAGAAAAGACTTTCAAGTTCTGGGGTTTTTGAAGAAGCACCAAAATCACCTGGAGGGGGTGGATTGCTACCCTTGGAAGATGTTTGTATCTCCCATAGTTTTTGATTAGATCAAAGTGCATGGCCTTTATTTATTGCAGCTTTACCCATGGGCAATAGTGACAAATCCTACATCATATATTATGTCTCCAGCATCAGCGCATACTTAACAAACAAAAGGTGAAACAAAAAGGTACCATGCCCATCTTCTTCCTGTCACATGAAAACAACTACCCTCGTCTCAGTGGTGACCTCTGGGAAACAAAAACTGCATTGCAATTGTTAGTGATAAAAATCTGATATCTCTGCCCTTGACTGATTCCAATAGGCCATCAACACACCAGACAGCAGCTGCTGGGAATAGATGGTCCTGGCAGCAGCAGGGGGTGAGCAGGACATTTCTGTAATGGATATGGCATGAAATGGCTGGGCTCTGACTCCTTTGAAACTATTTTTAGATGTTTTTTTCTGTCTGAACTGAGGCACTCTAGACTGAAGGCTCTATTGAGCAGTCACTGCTTTATGCCTTTATACATCCTGTAGTGCAGCAGAGCCATTGTCAAATATTAGATGGTTAAGGTACAGTTATGAAACCAAACCATCAACCAGACACAACTATCAGTGTGTGGTGGCCCAGGACATCTGAATTAAAGTACTTCAAAGAAG